>CM046432.1:76409339-76597638 GCA_025506505.1 Flaveria sonorensis
GGCTCACTAGGGTTGGAGTCAGAAGTAGGATTTGATGCAAGGTTTATGTTTGTGTTGGCGTTAGGGTGTTGTTGGCTATTGCAATTTGCAGATCCTAATGAGAAGAAGGCAGCCATAGCTTCTGCAAGGTGTTTATGTCACAAGTACTCCTACAACACCTCAATTGTGACTCACAATAATAATAATAATAATCCATAGCAATAGATAATAATCCAACCTAAACTTTATTTATGTCCTCCCTCCTAACCCTATTTCTAGATGTCTTAAATACTTTGAAGGAAAAATAAGCACACAAAAACAGATAAAAGTTTATATAAATGGATGTCACAATTCTAGCTGTTTGAAAGAATTGAATTGAAGAAGAAGAAGAAGAAGCTTTTTCAGTTTTCTTTCATTGAATTGTGTGGTGGTTGTACGTGAGCATTAAAGAACAAAAATTTACAGGTCTGCCACGCCGCCATAGCCATTAAAGCATCATCTTGCTTTCACTGCTGCTGCTGTTGTTGTTTCTTCTTTGCTTTAATTCTTTCATTGATAGGTGGTGCTTGTTTTGGGAGATTTCATTGTACTCTCTCTCTTGATGTAATCTATATATCTCTATCAAAGTGGAGATGTGTTAGAAGAATGAAGGGGTGAATTACTTAAAGGTCCTTCAAACTGAGGAGGCTTCATTTTCAAGTTTAGCCATTTTGTCAACTTTTGGATTGTAATGACTAATGAGACTCTTTCTTTACTTATTTTCTTTTGGATGTAAATGCTTGTATTATTTCTAAGTATTGGTGATCATATTTTGGAACCAATTTTTTGAGGTAGAAAGCATTTAATTATTTAACAGAAGTGTGTCTATAGAATAAAAGATATGAATATTATGTTAGTATCTAATTAAGAGTAAAAATTGAAATATATATGTTTTGTGACGTGTAAATATTACTTTACTTTAGTAGTTTTATGGTAATTTAGTTATTTTGAAATATTGAAAATACTCCATCCTAGCAAAGAAAAACCAACATCAACACAAGTTAAAGCAAGACTATGTGTTACGGGCATGAGTTATGGGGTACGGTCTGAGCTACCATCTTAGCCCATCATGATCTCTTTTTTAGTTAAGTCTTGTATTCACATAAACAATAGTGTATGTATTTAGTGAGTGTAGGGTACTTAAAAAAATCTAATTACCATAAAGTTACAACCAATGTTTATGTACTTTTACGGTAACTTTAGTGGGACTAACAATGAGAAGGACGCTTAGTCTATTGGAGGTCGGGTTGTTCTAGAAACAACCCCAGTCCAAATACTTAGGATCATTTATCCAAAATGACAGGGACATTAACTGTGTAGTAGCTCACCGCATTCAAAGAGGTTGGCGTAGGTGTAAAGCACCCCACAAACATTTTGTGTGATAAGAGGTTCTCTAAGAAAATTAAAAGAAAATTCTATAGGGTTGCAGTTCCATTGACGATGTCATAAGTGTCGTTGTTAGCAAACTTTCTAGGTTTGCATCTAGTCTATGGTGTCGGTGTTCGCTACTTTCTACGTCGCCTTTAGTCGCAAGTATCGTTGTTAGCTACATTCTAGGTTTGTCTTTAGTTTTATATGTATATTTAGTTGTAGGAGTGTATTCAGTTGATATGCCTCTTGTCTTAGTTACTTTAATCTTATATATTTTACATCTTTCTGTTCTTCTGTCTTATGCTACTAATAAGTTTTACTACGATAGTTGTTTTTCTTGTATGTTTTATACATTTTCTTTCGAAAAAAGAAGAAAAGAAAAGAAGTTTTTTAGCTAATGGTCTTTACAAACTCTTTATACCATAGAAAGATAAACTAGAGGGGTGTTGAAAAGTAATCTCTTCTATTTAAGAGAAGCATTTAGTAGAGTAAACTCTTGATTGAAGACTGGGGAGAGGATGTAGGATGAACTAGCTAGTATTTATCTAAATCTCTAAAATTGGTTTTGTTTTTCTTACTCTAACTCTTTCATTACTTGCAACATTTGCTTGTTTTGGTTATTAACAAGAGTGTATCATACAAATCTAAATTTTAATCAATGAAAAGTTTGAGAAAATCTATTCAACACCCCTCTAGTTTTCTACAAATGTGTTTATGTAAGTGTATACACACAATGTATTAGGTTTGATACACTCTAGGTGATTCAGAATTAAAGATTGATCTCTTAGTAGATGTAGTGTAACACCCTTTTTCGATTACAAGACTTGATTAATACTTATCTGAACAATTGACGTAAATCAAAAGGGAGTTTAGGGTTCAATTAAACTAAAAGAAAACCACAAGAACCAAAGATGTCATTTATCAATAATGCATGAAATTAATTGGAGGGGCTCTTGGTGTATATAAGGAATATATAAAACTAATAATAAAACCCTACAACCAGCCATACAACATTATGGTTTCTTCCCTTGTGATTTCCATTGCCTTCAAGAGTTTTGATTTAATCAATGATCAATTGGAAGCCTTTATATCGATCAGTGACGATAGGATGTTCATCTTGGCATGGAATGAAGCTTATGCGCATCTTGAGGACTAAAATCCTATTGATAAAGATTTATGTAGATGTATATTTTTAGCAGATATGACTGTTAAATGGATGTTGATGTTTTCGATGTTATGAGTAAGAAGGTTTTTAGTTTATGAACTATATGTCTGCTATGATATAAAATGTATAGCTCCTCCCGGGTTTAGGGCCTTACATGCAATGATCTTTTAGAATTTCAAGGTAATAAGTTGTTATTCTAGTATATGTTTTGAGAGTTACAAGTGAGGATTTAGCTATATTCCTAACCTAATCCAACTATATGTGGATTTGTCATAACCACTAAGGTAACTAGGTAAGTACAATCCCTTGCTTAACATAGACTTTTGTTTGATGCATATTAGCTTCTTGGTGGTATGTCTTGCTAAAAGAAATGATCAAATGAGTGCAAAAATGAATGCTACACATTATTGTACGCACTTAGATCTTTAACGTTACGCCTTAATGAAGAAATTTCAAATAATGAGTAGACTAAACTTCTTTATTCAAACTTGGTCTTAAATTGGTGGGGTAATATGTTTGTTAGAAACAAAAACATAATTTTTCTATAATGATGATTTTGTAATGTTCAAGCATTAGTAAAAATGAATGTTTCGGAAGGATGATAATGATGTTGTTGGAAGAGGGTTATGAATTGACACATTACCTATAATGATGTTTTTCTTGTTCTTTTGTCCTAAACCCAATACCATACTTAGAGCTCCTTACTTGGATCGATTTCTCTTATTCAACATACGATGTATGTAACATCTGACCCACATACCTACCAATATTGCCCGGTTTATCCAAAAGATGAGATGACTTTTTGTTTGGTTATCTAGTTGTAGTCTTTCATGAGGTCACCCATATTCTGATTGCTCCCACTCAAACATATTTAGCAGTGAATTGATCATTTCATTCATAGCCCATGCGCATAAAACCTATTGTTGATATTTAAAGCAGGATATTCTTCATGGTCTGGTATCTCTCCTATGGACATAATATATGAAGTGTGATTCGCCTAAGGTGTAACAAATACCCATTGGATATCATCATCCTTAAAGATTTTTGTACCATCTCCTTGGTAAACATAAAACAAAAAAAGGGGTTCTTTTATCAATTGCATAATTTGATCCTTTATACCAACCAATACTATCCTCTTACACATGAGAAGTTAGACACTTTGTTTTTGTTTGCCTAAGAAGAAATTTCCTAGCAGTTTTCATATATTCAAGCATGTTTAAGCTTGAAATTCTTTTTTATTTTCACAATTAACACAAACCAATTTGGGACTCAATTAAGGTGTTAGAAGTAACAATGTCAGTAGTTAACCTAAGCATGAATATTATCTGATGCTAGGATACAAGATCTTGTTATATGATTTCAATAAAACTACATGGGAAGTAAGTTAATTTGGGACTCAATTAAACTATAGGGGAAGGAAGTTAATTTGAGACTCGATTCTTTTAATATTCTATGATTTTGGATTTGTGTTTTAGTCAACTACTTAGGCTTGCATGAACTTAGGATGCTTGATATAAGGACGAATTTATAATTTTCATATTGATCATGATTGCCACTCTCTTTAATAAGTCATGAAACTTGTTTAAAACTTAGATTATAATGTCTAGATAGTAATTTATGCTCTAGATTCCATTTATGTGTTTTACACCCTTATTAGTATAGTTATCATTAGCTTTACAATCTTATGCATAACTTGTTGATATAGCAAACTATTATCATGTGCTATATATGTTATTATACTCACAGTTATTAGATACTATTAGACTGTGACACCCTATATAATCTCACATCGGCCGTGGAAAGAAGAGATTCCTGGCTCATAAGGAATGTCTGGTCTTTAATATCACCAACGCATTTTGGGCGTATTGGCTATGGATGAGAGGAGAACTCCACAGTTAAGCGTGCTCAGGTGGCAGCAATTCAGGGATGGGTGACCTCCCTGTGAAGTTTTCACTCGAGCAACCAAAAGCAAATCCGTGAGCTTCTCGTGAGCGAAGCGGACAATATTGGTGGTGTGAGTGGCCGGGTTTTTATAGAATGGTATCAGAGCCACTCCTGTGCCATTCGGTATGTGGGAAATACCTCACCGAGGATGATGACTTCTCGGTCTCATCGAGGACGATGTGTCCAAAGGGGGTGATTGTGACACCCTATATAAATCCCACATCGGCCGTGGACATAAGAGATTCTTGGTTTATAAGGAATGTCTGGTCTCTAATATCACCAATACGTTTTGGGCGCATTGGTTGTGAATGAGAGGAGAAGTCCATAGTTAAGCGTGCCTAGGTGGCAACAATCCAGATATGGGTGACCTCCTTGGGAAATTTTCACCCGGGCAACCAAAAGCAAATCTATGAGCTTCTCGTGGGCAAAACAGACAATATTGATGGTGTGAGAGGCCGGGTGTTACAAATATTATGACACCCTACATAATCCCACATCGGCCGTAGACAAGAAAGATTCCTGGTTCATAAGGAATGTCTGGTCTTTAATATCACTAACATGTTTTTGGCGTATTGGCTATGGATGAGAGGAGAACTCCACAGTTAAGCGTGCTCAGGTGGCAGCAATTCAGGGATGGGTGACCTCCCTGGGAAGTTTTCTCCCGAGCAACCAAAAGCAAATCCGTGAGCTTCTGGTGGGTGAAGCGAACAATATTGGTGGTGTGAGAGGCTAGGTTTTATAGAATGGTATCAGAGCCACTTCTGTGTCATTCGGGATGGTGGGACAAACCTCACCGGGGATGGTGAGTTCGCGGGCTCATCGAGGACGATGAGTCCTAAGGGGGGTGATTGTGACACCCTATATAATCCCACATCGGCCGTGGACAGGAGAGATTCGTGGTTCATAAGGAATGTCTGGTCTTTAATATCACCAACGCGTTTTGGGCGTATTGGCTATGGATGAGAGGAGAACTCCACAGTTAAGCGTGCTCAGGTGGCAGCAATTCAAGGATGGGTGACCTTCTTGAGAAGTTTTCACCCAAGCAACCAAAAGCAAATCCGTGAGCTTCTCGTGGGCGAAGCGGGTAATATTAGTGGTGTGAGAGGCCGGGTGTTACATAGACCTCCATATTTTGTCCTGATAAAACCTGAAAGTGTGTGATCTAGTCGTAAACATACTATGGTATAATAAAGGCGGGTGGTTTGTGGTCATTTACAAACAAATGACAATGCAAACAATGAATAATATGAGAATGTAAAAATAGATAAACTCAACTAGTCATATGATTAGACTAGGAAATTTTTACATTTGACAAGTGGAACTTGACTCATGACAACCTTAGATAGTACTCGTCTAGGATGATATACACACAAGATACACACCATTTCACTTTGGTAAAGCCTTGCATATATAGAGTTTTTTTGTTTCCTTATTGTTTTAGGGAACTATGACTTAGTGAATCTTTTCTCATTAATCCACTCCACACAAATAGGAAAGTTTATTATGATAAGTATCCTTTTTTTATTCATCTTTATCTATTGTGGATTGTTATATACTAACTTTATCCTTTACTAACAAAAGTCTCGGTAGTTTGTACAAAGAGTTTTCTGTAGTAACTCTGTCATTGATAATAATTGAGTTATTTGATGCCAAATCTTCTTCGGTAGTAACTTGTAAGTGCCCTTAGTAGCTACTTAAACAATTAGCAGTCTTCTGCCCTGTAGTTATAATTCCTCAATAGTAACCCCACCATATTACTAATCAAGTATGTCCGGTAGTAGCTTCGTTACTCCTAATGTAACTGACGTGCCCTAAATTAGACATATAAACCTTATCATTTGCACATCATTTATCTCTAAAACCTCTACAAAAAGTGATTATTTGGTATCAATTATTGTAATTTGTATTTTCAGTGTGAAAGAGACCAAGATGAATCAAAAAAGCAAAAACAAAAGAAAATTAACGAAAACCATAACTTCAAAAGCTCAACAAGGTCATCCCCACTTATCACGCCCCCATGCTCGACTCCAGCATGCCCCAGTGCTAATCTAGCACATCCTTATGCCCAACTCCAAAGAAAGAGATAAAATTACTGTCCCCCCGAACAGGGAGAACACGAGCCATGGCCATCCAACGCAGGGCTGTGCCCAAGCCTAACACGGGGTCGTGCCTTATTACACAGGGTTGTGGTCAACTTTTTCTCTACATGTACCACCCAACCAACTTTATGTACGTTGTGCTTGACATGGAGCTGTACCCATTGGACATAGTGTCATGCCTGGCACTTTGAAAAGCCTATTAATAGTGGATTATTTACATGCTTGAGGAGGACTTTTGGGAGGTGTAAGGTCTGTTGTTTGCTCTCGGGAATCAGTCATTTGGAGGTTCCAGGAAGGCTCGAGAAGTCTATTTAACACTTAGAAAAGGCTCGAGATTAATTAGTATTACCCATTTTGCATCAACGATTTAATTTTCTTATTTTACCAATGAACTCATCATCATCTTTTGCTTTAGTTGTAATGTTTAAGGTTATTATAAGCTAAACTCTTATTATCATTTTAATTTGGTAAAACTTTATGTTAAATTAATAGTGTGCTTATTATTAATTTAATGTTATGGTAATCTTGTATCAACCTTTTGATAGGTAGCATCTACATTTAAGCGAAAAGTTATAATGTTTAGATATATAAGTGCTAATTCATACAATGTTAAAAAAATATATGAACTAACATTTATTCGTAAAATCAATATTCATAATAAACTCATGGCTAATGAACTAGAAATGGTTATTATAAATCATACCAGCATAACTTTCTGATCAAGTGCGGGTTCCTTTTACTTTGTTTGAGAAATCTATATTTTTAAAATTAATGATATTTTAAATTAAGGATTCTCGTAAATTCTCTTGTTAACATTAAGTTATCTTTATAGAAATCGTAAATTAAAAGAGTGTTCAAATTATTACCAACTTCATTAGTGCCTCAGTGGTTGTCTTGTAAAATATTCAATGCAACTTTTTGTCACTACGGAGTCGGTTTCCTATATCACCGCGCTAACTTACGTTTATAAATTAACATAATTTCATTAATCAATATCTTTTAACCACTATATGCAACTAACCACAATTAACAAAGTAGAACTCAAATTAGGATGATAGCTTTTTTTACTGAAAAATCTTCAAAGTCACTATCATTTGCTTACTTTTTATTTAGCTTAAAAATTTTTGTTTTAAAATTTTAAAAATTTATCACTTTGAAACAAATACAAATATTTCTCTAACCAATCACGTAGTCAATTATAAATATTGTACCTTTAACCCTACATGTATTCACGGATTGATACTTGGTTCTTATCATTATTGTACTACCCCACAATAAATACACTTATCTTTTATGTGTAGTTTAGTATAAACGAAAACTTTTTAAAATTGAATTTGTGTAAAATTCTTTACAGAAAGATATAAACCAATCACACACGATTAGTAACCAAATATACTAAATGTTTTTCATCTGACTAAATTATAGACCCAAACATGCATATACAACTATCGCTTGTTAGTAATATTTTGTCATGTATCTAATGATGAATCATGATAATTTCTATATATTCTACGTCATCATTTAACTACTAAAAGAGTTTTATAGGCATTATTACGATAGAGATTCAACCGCTTAAAACTATATGGAGCCGGTATATAAAACGTATGTCGCATAATGGGCGTGTTAGGTAACAAGTTAATGCTTACTCTTGTCTTCCACCCTACCAACTTATCCAATGGGAGATCTTTGTAGTAAATTGACGTCTCTTAAAATTAAAATATTGATGGTTTAAATCCTATAGAATGCATCATTAAATGAAAGTACATATTTGCTATGTTCAAATCCGTAGCAAAACGAGTGTTTGCTACGAATTTTGTTTGTACGTAATACTTTTGTTGCTATTTTTTTACTACAATTTTTTCTACGTGCTCATATCTACTAAGGGTTTAGCTACAAAAATAGGTGTCGTTATTTTAGCTTTGTATTTGGCTATGACTATTTGACATGGAGTTTACTACAGAATTTTGTACGAATTAGTTGTTTATGTAGTAGTGGCAGATTATGATGTATTTATTGCAAAAACTTCTGTTCAAAAATGGGTAAAATGTAAAAAAGGATTAGGTTGTTAGATCTTTTCACATTTTTTGTTCTAGTTTTTAGCTCAAATAAAGTTGTTTAAGAGGTTCTATGTATTAAAGTTACATTTTTTATGGCTTGACGATCCTTTTCACCCATTTCTTTATTACCTTAATATTTTAATTAGTCGATTAATCGATTTGACCCGTCATACATAAAAATAACACAAATCTACTTATCAATTATCATTAGTACATGTGGTGCACTTGCCCTCTTTTAACATTAAATATCCTCTTTATTGTTCGTTGAAACAAGTTTTCAATTACTTTTTTCATAGATTGTGACACCTAAATGATCTTCGCGTACCTCTTGAACCTAGATATATACATGTCATAACGAGAGAGAATGTGTGAGTGAAGAAGTTATGTGGTATATGATAAGTGTACGAATAAATTTTCATCTTAGTATCTTATATCTTTATTATATATGTTTCTTACTTTTATTTTGTTGTCTGCTAATATTCGACTTCTTCAAAGCAAAACATCTTTGTATTTTGATTTCAAAACACTCAGACGAACCAACAAATACATTAAACAATAGGAATTGAACGCTTTTCTAATTTGTCTTCATATATTCACAGTATCCTCATCGACAAACTTAATATACTTGAGACAATTAAACTCACGTATAAGATGGTGTAAAACATGGATACACCTATTTTGATCTTAAACTCTTTGAGATGAATATTATGCATTCATGGTACATTTATAATTTGCATATGTCATTAGATAACATGATTTGACTAAGAAATATCATTAATAAATATCTTTCGCACGTAAGTGACCAAACATATACGAAGATGACATCTATAAAGATGTATATAGATGTAGCATAATGTGTTACTATAGTTAATTAACTATCATGATTTCATAGAGTAATATAGGAAACATCAAGACAATATATTAATAGCGAATAATGTTTAGCGTGCTAATTCATTTATACATAAAATTTTGTCATAAAATATATTTTTCAACATTCAATGAAGTTTTTTTCATCAACTTTGATACATAGATTAGTTTACTATTTACTTATAACAATATATGTAAGCTTTTTCTTAAGGAGGTTTTATTTAGATTTGTTATAAATACAACCATTGATTACTAAAACATATTCTTTTTCTCTATGAAGGTGTTTGTTTTTTCCAAAAATCTCTTCCCCACCTCTTCATCTGTGCGCACGCAGACGAGAGAAGATGTTTTGAGATGGCAGACTATTTGATTTTCGAAAGACCTTTTATAATAAAAGGTCTTCCTCGCCTCTTCTTGGGGAAGACATGCCTACTCTCTTCACACATCTTCTAACCTCTTCCCTCACAAAAAAGAAAAAAAAAACACTAAAAACTATCAGACATCCTTTCCTTCCCAAGCCTCCTCTCCATCGGTTATCTTCCCTTCACCTCCTCCTCGCCATCGCCGCCTGACCTCCACCTCCTCCCTCACCGCCGCCTCCCTCCTCCCTCCTCCCCTCTCAGCCGCCTGCCTCCTCCCCTCTCAGCCGCCGCCTCCTCCCTTCCTCATCTCCTCTCAACCGACTCCCCTCCTCCCTCCTCCCCTCTTAGCCGCGTCCCTCCTCCCCTCTCAGCTGCCTCCCCCCTCCCCTCCTCCCCTCTCAACCGCCTCCCCTCCTACCCTGCTCCCCTGCTCCACCGCAGCTGCTGCCTTCTCCACCATCTGCCACCTTCTCCACCTTCTGCCGCCTCCCTCCATCAGGTTTTTTCTGAGCTTTAAATCTGAGTTTAATTTTTTCTTGAAAACTTCTTTATGTTTAGGGTTAATTTTTGATCTTAGTCAATTGATTTGTGACTTGAAAGCTTGTTTAAAATGATGCTTTTTGCCAAAGATATGATAGTACCAACTTCTTTCAATCTGAATCCAAACATTCGGGGACATAACAAAAGGCTACGACGGATTTTCAAAGGAGCAGTTAGTGCACTTGATGGAACTTTGATTCATGATGATGCTGATCAACCCAATATGACTTAGTTACAAGATGAAATTACTAAGCAGTTAATGCAAAATATGGAATAAATGATTTAAATAAAATATATTTTTATGATTTTATAAATATTATTTTAATGTTGTATGACTTTTATTTAAATTTTAATGTTGAAGTACTTTTTAAAGTTTAAAAAAAAGGTTTATTTTAATTATGAAATATTTTACCAGTCTGCAGATGTTAAAAAACAAATAGTCTTCTTCTTGCAGACTGCAGATGTTTGGTTCACCTCTTCTCCTGCAGATGTGATCCGCAGACTGCAGACATTTTGCTGTAGAAGACGCGTGATAACTTTTGGTGAAATTTGAACCTTTGTTTTCCACCTCCCTCTTCTAGTAAATAAAAATAATTATAAATAAGTAAATGAATAATTAAATATTTAATTTTAAATGAAAATATAAAAATACATAACTGTTAGTGATGAAAAAAAGTCATAGAAATTTTAATAATATGATCTCACTTAAAAGTTTTGGGTTAAAGTTGTAATAAAGACAACCATAAAGGATTAAGGGTTAAAGTGACAAACCCTAAATGATCATATAAAAAATAAATATTGGTCGTTGCCCACACTCCCCTCCTTCGTCCAAAACACAATTGACAAAGAAAGGAAGAAAAGAGACAAAAATGGTTTAAAGAGAGAAAATGCAAGAAGTCGAATAAAAGCTAAGAAATCTAAGAGATGATACATGAATTATGCTTGTAACAATTATCCTACTATGTTTGGAAGAGAGTTGATCATTAAAGTTTGGATTTTTATCCATTTCCTATTCTAGATTCAAAGATAGAAAAAATAACTCCATTGTTAATGTTTAATCAAGCTTTCTTCAAGGTGAGTTCAAGATTTCATGTTTATATTGTTTTTCATTTGTTTTGAGGTGATATGCATACTCAATGTTTTTAAAGTTAGAGATTTGCTACATATTGTTAAAAGTAGATGTTAAAGTTGATCTAGTATGGAATGATAATGACTTGGAATGAATATGTATAAATATGTATGTATGCATATCAAAAAGAACCCTCAACAACATTAGTTGATCTAGTATGGAATGATAATGACTTGGAATGAAAGTTAGTAAAATTGGGTCATAGGACCAAGCTAACAATTCATCCGAGTTTGGAGTATTTATGTGAGTTTACGCTAAGTTGTGTGAGATTGATACATGTTATACGAGATTACACTTGTGTGATGAGAGTTTACACTTGTGCTTGCGAGTTTACAACATGTCCTTAGAGTTTACACTTGCTCAAGCAAGTTTACAAGGCTTACGAGTTTACAACAAAGGTTGTGAGTTTACAAGAGCATCAATAACTTTGATTTCACTTAAATTGAATGTGTTGGTTTCACTAGTAAACTTAAAAGTTACATATTTGACCCATAGATAGTAGAAATTCCATACTAGGGGTGTCTTGATATAGTTTATTACATAAGTGTAATATAAAGCGTAAGTACATAGAAATCTGAGATGCATGATTTAAATATAGTATAAAATTTAAGTGTGACATAGTAAAGTGTGTTAAAGTGTTACAATACGTAATGATAAATGATAAATGATAATGATAATGTTAAATTTTACCTATGTGTAAAAAACGGGTATGTATTGATATGCCAAAGACTTTATGTATGATTAAGTTTCATCTAGAGACAAAAAAGTTATGTCCTTAGCTGTAACAGGAAATGAGTTTTCATTTTTGCTAGCAGGATAATAAAAGAATGAAAAGTCTAACAAAAAGGAAAGATAAGTCTTGCTATATGCAAAAAAAAAAATTATGATCATGTATGCTACAATCATGCTTGCAAGAAAATATTTTTACTTCACACTCTCTCTTATCCGTAGGAAGTTTTCTACACATGTAAGAGAACACATTGTAGATAATATTTACAATATATGAATACACGTAAATATGCATACATATGAATACATATCACACCCCGGCTAAAGCGGAAACACCGAGACATGATGAAATTGGATCATAATACAAGGATAAAGAGTACTAAAGAAAATTAATTATTAAAACCAAATAGTTGGTTACATCCACTCGTAATAACAAATAAACCAAACAAGTAAATAAGTCTTCATTTTATTCGAAGTCTAACTACGTTCAACTAAAGCTTATCCTTGAAACCTAGCGTGAGCAAAGCAACGAACTTAGTTTCCATTACCTAAAAATATGCTAAAATATGTCAAATAAAAAGTTGATGAGCACATAAGTTTAGAAGTATATATATAGTAGACAACAATGTACAAACAAATAAACAATTTTCCAAATACAAGTAAGTAAACTATTATACATGAGTCCATAACCAACCCTAGTGATCAAATGCCCTCTCGTCTAACCCCTGACTCAAGATGTCAGACTAATAGTATGCTTGTCTAGTATGCAATTTCTGAACATCAAGCTACTTTCAAGTCAAAAAGAATACATTGACTCAAAGGACACTCAGAATTGAATGGCATGCATAAACCCGAGTACCGAATGAGCTTGTCAGGCCAATAGATCTATCTACGTACTCTCGTGGCTTCCTTGAAGTTAATGGTTGTGTAGTTTTTAGAAAAAGATGGAATTTATAGTAAAAAGTGTTATAGAATATAGCAACATATATAATCAGTTTAGTTTTACTAGTATAAAAAAGTTGTCATTGAGTTTGTAAAGACTAGTTTGACTTTAAAATTTGAATTCCCAGTTTGATATAGAGAGCATGTTTCCACCCTAAAATACAAAAAAAGAGGGCTATGAACTCACCTTGTAAAGTAAGTGGGTTGATCTTGCAACTTGTAGTAACTTGGAGTGAGGATTGCCCTAAGTAAGTTTATTTAGTTAGTTTATTGTATTTGTGGATAGTTGAGGGGTTATTATTATAGAAGTTCAAGAATGGTTGCCGTATACTAGATATGCGTCATTCTAGAGTAGCACATCCAACAAAAGGATTTCCAGGAAAAAGTTGGTGGATTTTTATCACTTAAGTATTCCGTCTTTCCTTAGTCAGAACCTTTTGCTTGCCATATAACTACATACCGGGTGAAATGATTCTATGTATACTAGACCAAGTGAAAGGTGTGTTTAGTATATTTATAAAGTATAGGAACAAGTGTTAATATAAGTTTAGCAGGGATGAGAATAAACAAGTTGTATAGTATAAGGTTACAATTGAATATATGAAGAATTTTACTAGAAACATGATTCAAGTTGATAGATATTCATAAGAGTCATTAAAGTTTATATTTTTATTATTTAAAACATATTCATATTATTTATTTTATAATAAAAATCGTTGCTTTACATTATATTCATGAATATATTGGAATGTTGCAAAATTTAGGGTTTTGATAGCTTTAGACAGATTCGCGCACTAAACTTGCGTGAGATGTTTGAGGGGTCAAATTAGTGAGTTTTTTATATGGTTGGAAAGATAAGACCCTGATTTTTTTTTTAAAAAGAATCATCAAACAACGATTTGTTACGAGGGAGATATGACTATCCGAAGTTGGCCCTATGAATCTGTCAAAATCCAAAAATTTAAGTTTGATGTGTTTAAACAAAGTTTTGATAATTTTATATTTATTTGATGCTTTGATCCATCTTAGATATATGATTACTATAAAAATATATTATTTAATCATAGATCTAAGTTAGTTATAATTGAATTTTGATAGAACAAAATTGGAAAGTTATGAACACGAAAAACATGAAGAACACGAAGAACACTAAAACTTACTCAATAGGGAAAACTTCTTGGATTTTCAAGAGAGGTGTTATTAGTTGATATTTGGTTCTATAGAAGCTTTAGATTTAAAGTTTGGTGTGAAAAATAATGAGAATAAGATCCCCTATTTATAGTAGAAAAATTAAGGTTTTAGGTTTCAATTAAGATTGACTTTCATGATATTTTTATTAATAAAAATCATATATTTTAGTAGGGATAGGTATGAACGAATTTTTGTCATATTTTAGAGTTAGAATAAGTTTGGTTTATTATTTGTTAGATTTAGGATAATTACTAGTTAATTATTTATTAATTTATTAGATATATATCACTTAAAATGATTACAATAATAAAATAATATATATATATAATAATTTGCAATTATCCATATATATATATATATATATATATATATATATGTGTGTGTGTGTGTGTGTGTGTGTGTGTGTGTATGTATGTGTGTTTATTTATATTTTATTATGTCTAGATAATTATAGGCCTTAATTTAGTTAAATCTTTATCATTTGAACAAAAGTTACATATGTAACCCAAAGTTACACATATGTAATTTTTTTCACCCTTATAGTTATATATGTTTTACTTATGTTGTAATTTTGTATTATTTTAGAATTTGGTTAATGTTAAGTCACTTCCAAGTTACTGTTTATAGCAAGACCTAATATTTACACACATATTATAATAGAATCACACTAGCATGCAATAGTATTACAATGAATCACAATGTATGGAATATAAGATAGCTTCCATAAATAGGTTCTTGAATTCAGTCAATGGTTATATAGAAATACTATAATCATTAAAATAGTTCATCAAGTAGGTTAAGCATGAAAAATCAAGGATGTTACAATACACATAAAAACACACACACACATATATAGTGAAGGGTTCATAAGAAAACCACATAGTTATGTGAAAGCTAAAGAAAACCAATGTAATCGATCAAGTAATTAGATATGTTATCACTAACTATATGTACATATATATATATATATATATATGTGTGTGTGTGTGTGTGTGTGTGTGTGTGTGTGTGTGTATAAATAGAGGTAGGGATCAAATAAAAACTGTAACATAGATTTACATATATGTCACACATACGTTACGTATATGTAATAATTTTTCATTCAACATAGTGTTACGTATAAATAACCCTCTTTCATTCACATATGTATGTTCAACATATATGTAATAGATACTTAAATACCCTTTTAACATTTAAAAAAAAATCTATAACTTATTTTAATGGTTTTTGTGGTTTTTTTTGTTCTCATATAACTATTGGTTTTCTTATGAACCTTTCATTATATATATATATATATGTATATATAGATGCATATATATATATATATATATGTGTGTGTGTGTGTGTGTGTGTGTGTAGAGGAGGGATCACTTGAAAACCATGGGTTACATATATGTAAATACGTTTTATAAAGTGTACAACTAAGAGTTACGTACATGTATGGGTTATGTATATGTAAGTACGTGTTTTCGAATGTACAGCTATAAATTACGTGCATGTTACTCATACAACTTACGTATATGTAAGTCATTTCGTTATCATTATCATTATTTCGAGTTTAAATTAAAAAATTATAATGACCTCAAAAAATAATGGTGAAGTTTACTCAAATATACATTAAACAATTAAAAAGTTAAATTAATTATTAATTATGTGATTGAGTAGTGGTGGTTTTCACGATTTTTATTAGAGAAAACAAAAAACCAGTCATATAATTTATAGATTTTTTATCACTACCTCCTATATATGTGTGTATATGTGTATAGATAAGGATGATGATCAAATGAAAATCTTAACATAGTTTTACATATACATTATACATAGATTATGTATATATAACAATTTTTCATTCGACGTAATGTTATTTATAAATAATAAATTTCATTCCTATTTTTTTAATATATATATAATAAATACTTAAATACTTAAGAATTTTCTCTAAAATAAAACTATGATACAGAATGCCATATTTTTTGCTTTGGCTTTTTTCTTACAAAAAAAGTAGTCCAAGTCCCGTTGACTTTGTTGCTGATCTTGATAAACGAGCTAGATTTGAAATATGACATTGCGGAGAACAAGAAATTTTATACTGCGTGTACGGTTTATTGAATTTTGAAAAATATATGGATTCAAATTCGATTAGTAATTTTGTGTATAAAATTTTAATTTGAACATTTCCTCATAAATTAATTAAATGAGACTTTAGAATTTCTTTTCCCGTTTTATATGATCAAGTTAAAGTTGTGCATCTATCTTAAGTTTTTTATTGTAGAATGATAAATTATACATCCATCTACTTAACATACTCTTAATTCTACATCCTGTCAAATTTACATCAACCCAGTGTATGCAAGGATTATGCAAGGATTGAACCTTTGATTTTAAGAGAAGGTTGAGCATTTTAACTTCAATTGACTTTATTATTAAACACAATCTCTCATCATGTTTATCTATCTTAAATGATAATTGATTGATAGGATAATTTTATAAAATAGTAATCAAGTTTTATTTAAATTTTTTAATTAGGTGACTCAAGTTTTAAAAGTATTTTTATCAGGTCACTTAACTTTCATGTTTTATTTAAATTATAAGTTTTAACATGTTTTTTAGCATATTTTTCTTTTTGTTTCGGTTAGGAAATATATCTTTTTTATGCTAAAGTAGAACAGTGCCTTGAATTTTAGGTATTTTTATTTTTTAATATAAATAACATGTTTTTTTTGTTTTTTAATATAATTAATATATTAAAATTTTCGAACCCCACGTCTTCTTTATTACTTTCTTGGCATAAGAGAGTTCGATGATAACTTGATTTGATGGTTCAGTGGTTTAGTTTGAAAAAATATGTATGAGTGATCAAATTTAAATAATTTTAAAATTTGATTGTTATTCTATGATATTTTTCTCTAATTTAATTTCTCATTGGTTTAGTCTTCTAATTAACATTGTTTCAGAACTCTAGTGAGAGTCTATTGATATTGACTTGATCAAACAAAAAAACTATTATGTGCTAGCTATCTCGCACAATATATATCAAATAACTTAAAACCAGATGTGACCCGTTCCTACTTATTATTACTAATTTTTAATTCATAAACACCACAACTAAAGGTATGTTTGTGGATTATAGGGAGACAAAAGTGTTTTAAAAGTTGAAACATGCAAGTCCAGTAAGAGAAGATGAAGATATTTAGAGTAAAATATTGGCATGTAGATGACATGTTCCTTTTTGCATTGGATCTTTAATTTTATCCAACAAAACCCGCTACTTTTGGTGTCTCTTTCCTTTTTTGAATTAAGCAAAAGATATCACCGTAGGGGTATGGTTTAAAATGGAAAAAGGTAGCAACAAAGTTTAGATCAGTTCGATTATTAGTTAAGTTTTTCTTTTCTAAAATAAAATATTACTAAAACAATGGGAAACACTTTATAATTGAATAATTTTCTACTATTTATCCATCTTATAATCTCTTATCTCATGTAACTCCACATATACAAATAAAAAGTAATTAAAATTGACACCTACTTAGCTCCTAAATATTTTATAATTTAATTACTCAAATTGCCGTGTGTTTTACAATGATTGATTATAATTTTATTAATTTATCGGATGTTGAGTTAAGCTTCATAGTTCATCCGGATATGTGTCGTGCTAGTCCTCTATAAGTAAGATGTGAGAGATGATAATAGAGTTTGACAGTTACCATGCTAGTATCACCAAAAAATAAGCAAAGACATCTTCGTCGTGGATCACACACGTATGGTTACAATCATATTACAATGTCTTTGATCATACCTATAATATGCATATGACTTGCTCTTTTTAGGAAGAATGCTCTAATAGAGATGTGATTAACTTGAGTCGTATCCTTAGACCAGATCCCATCCAAATCAACACCCGTCAAAAGGAATGTTATCTTAGATGCTAGGTGTTCATGGTGTGGATTTTACAACGAATCGACAACCCACATTTTATCAAACTGAGAAGTGGTAGATAAGGTTTACGGAGGGCTTCTGTCTTGGTGCAGACTATCAATTCACAAACCCAACTTAATGTCGCACCTGATTCGATTATCAGGTTTTCAACAAAAATCTCATTTATGCAATTTTTATGTATATGCTTTGGTGTATATGAAAGGCTAGAAAAGAGAGCCGTTTCAACAACAAACTGGCGTCCTGCTAGTTATATTTATTGTCGGTTAAAAAATTGAAGTAAAACTATAAATTTGGACTTTTAAAGGTAGTGTAAAAAAAACAGTTTTAATTCCTCCCTTTGTACTCTAACTAGCGTCCTGCTAGTTATATTTATTGTCGGTTGTTAAAAAAAATAATTTTCTAAAAAATAAAATAAATAAAATATATTGTAGGATTTGGTAAATCTAATTTAATAACAAATATGAGTAATTGAAAAAGGTGCTGAGAGCCGGAAAAACAACTCATATATAAAAGATAATTTAAATTTTAAACATTAGTTGTATCAATAAGAATAGGTTACTTATATAAAAATAATATTTTTAAATAGTTTTATTTTGGTTACCTATATATTATATTATATTATGCTAATTTTGTATTTATCCAGCCAAATTTCATAGACCGTTACAAAAACGTGATTTGTTACTACAAATATATATAAATTTGACATTTTCAAAAAGAAATTTATGTATCATTTTTGTACCGAGCAAATAAACAGGTTATATTACATTTTCGCATGCACAATAAATATTAATAAATAGGACGTGATTTAATTTAAAAAGGGGTTAGGCCGGTTCTCTATATATAGTTCGATAAAAGCTCACGTGATTACAATGGAAAGTACTTTGTTGGTTTCTCGTGATAAAATCCAAATTTTTGCTACCAAAGGAGTTCTATACCATTACATATAGTCTGGTGAATTAATTGCAAATGAACGTTCCAATTAACCGTTAAAAAGATTAAAATAGCAAACAAGCTTTATCTGTCTTCCAAAGATATATAACTAATTGAAAGTTTGGAACCTAGTTTCTTTATTAACTGTATTCTATTAACCCGTCAAAAAAAAAAATTTAACCCTTAAAAAGTAGGATTTACAACCTAATATATATATATATATATGTATATATATATATATATATATATATATATATATATAAAAGCCAAACTCTCTTATCTAAACTCGAAACTTACGTTTTTGTTTCATTTTATTAGATCTTCTTTCTATCATCTTTCATTTTTCTTCTCACATATTTGTCTGCTTTTATATTTCGAAACCGTGGTTTGTTTATCTCTTCATTTTTAAATATTACAACATATAAACCATCTGTTTGGTCTTGTTCCACCTTGTAACATATCGAGAAATAAACTATTTTCGTAATATATATCTGTACTTATTTTTGTTCCTTTAGTGTGATATTTATGCGTGTGTATATGGGCTAGTGGTAAGAAATATTAGATTGAACTTTGGAATTTCTGAGAGACGTGTGTGTCACTTTTAGGTTGAAACAGTTTGACGGTTCAATCAAATTTTTAATCGTATAAAACTCACAAATCAATTTTCAAGAACCCAGTATAGTGATGATGTATGATGATTTTTGCAAACCAGAAGATATGACTAAATTGATTTCCCGTATTCAAAGTTTGGGGATGTCCAAAGATATTGGGGAGGGCCAAAAATTGCTTTCAGGTGGTTATCTTCAAAATTAAATTGTACATAAATATTGCGCCAAATTTGACTTCAAATTTAATTTAAATTTTCAAAAATCAAAATTCTAATTGATTTTTAATGACGTAATATTTATCAAAATATAAATTTTTGATATAGCCAAGGGCCCGCCTCTTGGATCATATCTTAACATGGATTGTCTTTTTCCACTGTACTCCGCTCTCAAAGGCACTGCCCCCGAACCCTTACTAAGGGAGCGTTTGACCCTAAGCACCAATTAGATTTTTAGATGCTGAAAATCATAATAAACTCAAACATACATACATCATACATGTTCTAACTTGTTTTATGTATGTCATGGTTAACTTTTTTAACAAGTTAATTCAATTATACTAAGACATCTAACAGTTGTGAACATAGTTTGAAAGATTATACATGCCACAGAGAAGATAAACTTCAATCCAACCAAATGATAAACAATATGGAAACAACTTTATTCTAATCTATTTATCTCTGCGTTTGTTTCTTAAGTACGTTAGGCATCACATTGTAAACTGGTATAGAAACACACTTAAACAATATTCAGATTCAAGTTTTAAAGATAAACATAGAAACAACTTTATTCTAATCTATTTATCTCTATGGTATACTTATCTAATAATAACTCTATTAGATAATTATCTTCAGCCTTTATCCCTTATACATAGCTCGTAATTATCGGGAATTAATCTTTATTGTCCAACACACATCACTATGTATACCCATAACCGAGTCTATTTTCTTTATAGAAACTGATATGTATGTGTTATTATCGTTGTTGGTATATTACATTATTTAGAGCTCTTAGTCGATCTGCATGCTTTGGGCTTACCGAAACACCCATTTGTATCTAGATGAACTTGATTCTGTTCTTCCTTCATAACAAGTGAGACACGTTAAGTTATAATTCATAGATTAAAATACATACAGTTCTGAAAAATGGAGCAAGTGAGGTCCAATTTGCATGTAGGTGTCTTTTCTTCTACAAAAGCATAAAGCATAAATAATAAAATATAATTTATAAAAAGCAAAAGAACTAAAAGTGAATAATTGACATTAATAATATTAAGTAGTTAATGCTCATCTCTAAAATTCAATAGTTAAAAGTATGTGGAAAAACTTTCTTTATGTTGATAATGAAGGGATTAAGAGTGGCATTACGGGGACCATCCTATTGATTAGGGAAAATATTTACTAATATATGCATAAAAATATTTCTAAGAAATACATAATGATCATGTGACAAAATTAAATAATATGACGATATAAAATATACTTATGTCTACTAACAAGTATATTTCTTATCTTTTAAGCATTTGTTCAACCTTCAATTATGAACCAATAGGAGAAATGGTAAATCAAATGAAGGGTTAGAAAAAAAAAACCCTACTATGAAAACATGAAAAGAAAAGTGGTATGAAAAATGATGACGTTTATGAGGAATGAATGATTGTATTGTCTTTTATACATCCACTCACTCCCCCTACAGTATTCACATCTCATTTTTATTTTCATCAGATATTTCATCTCTATTTCTATATTTTTTTTTTATTTTTTTTTCATTTATTTCATTTACAAACTTAACAACTAGCTATTTTTTCTTATAATCTTTTTAATTTGATTTCCAGTAATTTTATAAAAGTTTAACTATCTAATTTTTGTAAAGTTTGACTAAATGTTTTGTCTCATCATTTGATACTTGTGAGGCCACGTAACGATTACAAGAACGAATAAAGGAACGTACCATTCAATCTCGTTTGTCTCCGCATGAGCACTTCGACAACCTGTAATTTTTTCTCAGTGCAATAATTTGTGACTATTTATCATGTTTTGGTATTTTTAATGACTTAAATCATAGACCTCATACTAGATGTAGTATGTAACAGGTCGAAAATTTGACCTTAAAAGCAAAAACTTCCAGGAACCAATGTTGGTTGGATAGTTTTGGCATATTTCATTTGCGAAAACTTGGTTATTTGAAAAAACTTTGTGTGTAAAAACTCAAAGTTATTTAATTTGTCGAAGATGTATGTAAACTTGGCATATTTCGTTTAGTGTGTTTATCAATCTCGACAAAAAAAAAACACACACACACACACACAAACCTTTGAACAATCATATATATATCAAAATGTTAACAAAACAAAAAAAGAAAAGTTTTCTTGTCTATGCAATTCATTCCGTCATAAGTTGAATGGATTTTACGGCATATAATAAAATTCAAAAAACATTTTAATCTTCAGATCTAATTTCTTTGTGATGAAAGGAAAGCATTCGAAAACAATTGAGAGTTGGTTTTCTACGGCAAAATCTTCATGCAATTTGTGTAGTGTGATATATTTGTATTGCATCATTTGCTTTCACTAATATGAATGTCCCCTAAACGCAATAAAACCAAAATTTTAAAACAAAAACAAGATCAATTCAATAGATCCTCCGGAGAAAATCGAACTTTCCAGAAAGTAATATATATAAATGTCAATCTTAAACAAAATATGAGCTTCTGATTAGATACCTACAAACCCATATGACCATCCATCCTTTTAATTTCTGAAACACATATCGAAACAAAGAAATATGTAACCACATATGAATCACAAAAGGATAATGAAAACAAATTTCCGGATCCATTGAACCTATTCAACACAAGTATGCAATTAGAAGAGAATCATGTCTTAATCAAAGATGAATCATACCTTAGACAAGAGTTGGTAACACCTCACAGTTGGTTCAAAAAGAATTTTCATAGGATTTTATGTTAATTTAATGAGTCTTTTTGCTGATAATAAAAATCCAAATATATGGCACTTTGTATTAAAATCGTACTAGGTTCATTGTTTTAGTTGGCCATGATCATAAATAATATGGCAAAAATATTAGGTCATCGATTGGGACAAATACATGCAAAACTGCTAGATATTTGAATACAATTTGATTAATTAGGTGACCAATGTAACCGTTATATTTATCAAACAAGTCAGAATGTGTGAAATCTATATTAGTTTGAGTTTATTACGATTTCCGGTACATCTGGCATGTTTAAATATACTAAATTAAGTTATAGCAAAGGTCGGTAATAGGGTTGTATAACTGGTTGCATTAAATATCAAGTTTTATATATTTTCTAATTATTAGCCCTAATATTTTGTTTTGGTAGATACTCATGGGGTCATGTTAATCAAGTCATCTTTTAATGCATGTTTGTTGAAGTTGTGTTGAAGAAAATTTAAGTTTAATGTAGGAAAAAATTATTGTTCGGGCTACATATGGCACTTTGTATTAAAAATACCTAAAGACACGTGACATTATGGTGCTATTTCAATATCGATTAACATGTACTTAATTATGCTAATTATTATTTTTCAATTCATTATGGTGCATGGCTTCATATGTTATAATATTAGTCCACATCTTGGATTTAGTTGATGTTGACATATACTTGCTATACTTACTTATGACATGTCTATATTTAAATTGCATGTATTACAATTGACAATTTCCTTTTAATCTTTCTATAACATGTTCGATCTTGAAATGATAATATCGTAGTGCGTTGGTTTAGTGCTATTATGCTTAGATGAATCAAATAAATTATAGAATTTGGATGTTCTAACACGTTGGAATTCAACTTATTTGATGTCAAGCGTTGCCATATCGTATGATCAATGAGCATTTTATAGGTTGGCATTGGAGGATTATGTTTATAGACAGGAGGACCTCTTGTTGAATAATGGACTTAGGGTCATGTTCTTCGGATGGGGCAAACGTGAGGAGGTTAGTTTCTTTGACAATTTTACTGTCTTATTTAAGAGTTTAGAGTACTAGGTATGTCTCCTCATATAGTTATGTAGATTCGATAAGTTGTATCTATAGTGTCTTGAAAGAAGACTCCATAGTAATGATGTTGAACTTAAAGACATGGCAGCCCGTGTGAAAAAGAAGTTTGACAGACATTAGAGTGACATTGAGAAACTTAAATTGTTTGTTTTTTATAGCTTTGTTTCTAACCAAGGGAATATATAAGTTTATTTATCTTGAAGTCATGTTGTGTAATAATCACGTTGTGTGGAGATAAAGATGGGGAAATTTTTGTTGCTATATCTATATTAATCTTCTCTATTAAATGTTTAATGAGTACAGAAGGATTCATTTTAATGATCAACATTTTCAAGAGTGTTTTTGCCAAGGTCTTTCACAAATCACAAGTTTATATGACTCGTGTTCATTTGGTAGCAATAATGATGCTAATAGAGCTCTCATAGAGAAGTAAAAAAAGAAGCAGCAGAATCTGGGATTAAAAATGATATGAAATTAGAGTTGGATAAATACTTGACCAAGGAGATTAATCGAACTAAATGGATTGTTTCATTTCTTTAACTAGAGAATAAAAATTTATTCATGGTCTTAAACGAACTTAGATTAACTTCCCGTAAAACAATATACTGAAAGTTCATCCAACAAAATGCGATATTTGGATCATAAGGGCAACAAATAATAAACCACCCCCATTTATTTTGGATCTTACAACATTCAAACTCCACAAACTTGCTGAATCTTCTCTTTGATCTTTCTTCATATGTTTTTCCTCCGTCAACTCTACTTCCTCCTCCACCTATGCCGATCGGAAAACCTCGTGGTAACAAGCGATCCTCCGGTGCCTTCTGTTCCTCCACCGTCACCGCGGTGGTGCTCTTAACACTCTGTGTTTTAGGCCTCTGGATGCTAACATCCAACACTATAACATCTCCATCAAAGACCAACAATCCTATCAACACCTCCTATGATGTTTCGTCGTTTATAAAGTCGAATCGAAAATCCCAAATGATGTTACTGATCAAGATAAACATGTTGATCTCATGTCTAATGCAAGTGTTTATGAAGATATTAATCATAGCAATTCGCGTGTAGATGCTGTTGCACCACTTGATGAATTGAAAGCTCAGGATGATCAAGAAACGGGAAAGAGTTATAAGCTTGATGATGATAGAGATTGGTTAGCTGAAACCGAAAGTGAAGGTGAACACGAAAGCGCGAATAACGTTGTTGTTGATGATGACGCCGAGAGTTTGAATGATAGTGATGTGGGGAAACAAGAGGCTGAGGAGCAACAAGAGGAGGCAAAAGAAGAACAAGAGATTGAAATATCAACTTCTGAAGATAACACCGATAGATCGAACAGAAAGGCATTGATAAAAGGAGAACATAAACAAAAAACACATAAGATTGAAGTAAATGATGATCAAGAGAGCGATAATGTGAATCAAGATGATAAACAGATAGAAACTGATCTGGAGGATACCCAAGAACAAGATATAAGTGATCAAGAACACAAGAAAGGGATAGAGAATCAACAAGAAGAACAAGAACAACATGAAGATGATGGGCCAATAGAATCACACTCGATAGCAGCCGAGACAAAAGCCCACGTTGAAAATCAAGAAGCACAAGACGTTAGAAACAAAATGAAGCAAGCTAAGATAGAATCTATCACAATCAACACCACTATACCTATCAAAGTTCTCGATACAGCGAATTCACCTGAAGGTGATGTTAACAGCTACATTGACAGTTACAAATGGGGATTATGTAATGTCACAGCTGGTACAGAGTATATACCTTGTTTAGATGAAACAATCGCGATAAGAAACTTGCATCGCTACGATGACCAGGAGAGACGATGCCCAAACGAGCCCGTCACGTGTCTAGTCCCTCTTCCAAAGGATTACAAGACACCTATTCCATGGCCTCAAAGTAGAGATAAAGTACTAATTTATACTCTTATTCACATTTACACATAAATCACTAGAATAATTAACCAACTTTAATTAGGATGTAAATGACAGATATGGCTTCATAATATGCCAAACAAGGCCTTATCTGATTTTAAAGGTAACCAAAATTGGGTGAAGGTGACAGGGGAATTCATCACTTTCCTAAAAGGTGCTCATCATTATATTGACTTCCTACAACAGGTAAAAAACAAACTATATATAGATATGTCCAGATTATATATGTTTCCTATGTACCACTTGACCTGTAAACTTAGTTTAAAACAAGGTAAACTACAGTTTACTGTCGGTGGTGTTAGATGACCAATCAGTAATGTTTGAATCCAGAATCCTTAAATAAATATATGCATGTCAGTGTTATCACACTAAAAACAATTTCAGATAGTGTATAATATATAATTTCACATCCTTGTTAACTATGCGAGTTCATCCTCAATATAAACATGCATATAAATTGAATCTTTCATATAGAACTTAAGAAATCAATCTATTATCTTTGTAAGAACAGGCAGTGCCCGGGATTGGATGGGGGAAGCACACGCGAGTAGTTCTAGATGTAGGGTGTGGTGTAGCGAATTTTGGAGGTTACCTCTTCGATAAAGATGTTATAACAATGTCGTTCGCCTCGAAAGATGATCAAGAATCTCAAATCCAATTCACGTTAGAAAGAGGGATACCCGCGATATCTGCTGTCATGGGCACTCAACGCCTTTCGTTTCCAAGTAGGGTGTTTGATCTTGTACACTGTGTTCGTTGTAAAGTGCCTTGGCATAAGGATGGTGGCATCCTTCTCTTGGAGGTTAACCGCATGCTTCGTCCTGGAGGCTATTTCGTTTGGTCAGCATCACCTGTTTATGGAACACTAGAACAAGATGTCCAAATATGGAAAGGTGATTTTTTACATGATATTCAATTATTCATATATGATTGTTGATTTCTTGTAATAACTTTTGGTATACTTGTTAACTAGAGATGTCTGCTCTAACTGTGGCATTGTGTTGGGAGCTTGTGACCATCAAGAAAGACAAACTGAATGTTGTTGGCATTGCGGTGTACCACAAACCAGACACGAATGAATGTTATGATGTAATAAAGAGATCACAACCTCCCATGTGTAAACCCGACGACAACCCTAATTTCTCTTGGTACGTGCCATTACAAACATGTATGCATAAGGTGCCTACAGGGGAGACAGAAAGAGGTTCACACTGGCCCGAAGAATGGCCAGGCCGCCTTCAAGTTCCTCCATACTGGTTAAACAGATCCCAACCCGGAATCTACGGGAAACCAGCTCCAGAGGACTTTATTCAAGATTATGAACATTGGAAACGAGTGATTAACAAAACATATATGAATAACCTTGCGATTAACTGGTCGAATGTGCGAAATGTCATGGACATGAGAGCTGTTTATGGTGGGTAAGTGCTAAACTACAGCACCATTGCACCAACCACTAGTTATCTTCTATAAGTTCTTGTGATTGATCAACCTATGTTAACAGGTTTGCTGCAGCACTAAAGGATATGAAACTGTGGGTGTTGAATGTGGTGAATGTGGATTCACCTGATACATTGCCCATGATTTTTGAAAGGGGGCTTGTTGGGATCTACCATGATTGGTGTGAGTCATTTAGCACGTATCCTCGAACGTACGATCTTCTCCATGCAGACCATTTGTTCTCGAAGGTGGGAAGGCGGTGCAAGATTAAAGGTGTGATCACAGAGATTGATAGGATTTTGAGACCCGGGGGGACATTGATCGCGCGAGATGAACCAAGCATGGTTACGAAGATGGAGAAGCTTTTGAGATCGTTGAATTGGGAGGCTAATTCGACACTTGTGAATAAGCAAGAAGGAGTGATCAGTGGTCGAAAGTCTTTCTGGCGGCCAAGCACGTATATAATACCTTGATCCAGTTGTCATTTGCCCAGCACAAGCTGTGATTTACTTGATCCTTTGGTTCGTAAGTATAAGCATGTACTTACAAGTCTATTGGTTTTATGATAACTCCAGCCCGAGCTATGATTTAGTTGATCCTGTTGGTTAGCATAGTAGTCACGGGTGTGTTAGTTTTACGATAACAGGTTCTCTTTGTTAAAAAGTAATGTCAATGCACATAAGGAAATTGGAACCATTGTATACAAGTCTGTGAGTTTACTTGGACCAAAAGTCAAAATCAGGAATTCTAAATGTATCATTCAAACCATTTCAATAATTATCTTCAATCAACTGGTGACGCAGGTGCAAAGATAGATAGATCACCACCAGAACTACGTAATATTACAACAGATTGTCTGATTAAATCTCTTATATGAAGATCAAATGAATATGCAAGTAGCAAAAATCGAATAATATCTGCAAAATGTTTAAAAAAAAACTTCGATCGGATTGTAGAATCAGATCATTCTCCCTTATGAAGCTTGTTATATTCTGCAAGCTGTTCATGATATACATCACATACGCATCGAACACAACCACTACCACAGCAATCCCCCGGCAACGGTTTCTCCGGAGGGTGACGGATCTCCAGCGACTTCTGCGTTTCCTTAGTATCCTTCGAAACGCTCAAAGTTTCACTTGATTTCGTTTCGTTATTAGCATCAGAATCCTCCATGGTGCTGTTGGATTTTGAAACAAAACTAAGATTAAGATCGAGATAACTTGTGTTTGTGAGAGAAAATTGAATTGGAATGCGATGAGATCGATTAACAGCGGTGGTGATTCGTTGAAGAATATGGAATCTCATGGCCGATCGACGGCCAACGCCACCATGACGTCGGAAGTTTAGACGACGGTGTGCTTACGCGGCGGCGCTTAGGCGGCGGCGCGTGCAACCGTCGTGAACGGAGGATAGCTATTGGTGGGATGGTTCCATATATTCTGGAAGATTCTTAGTGAGTGTTTTGGATGAAAAGTCAAAACAACATTTGATTTTTGTAACGGACGAAAAGTCAAAAATATCTCTCCAAAAATCATCAAAAGTCAAAATGTCTTACAAATTCTGATTTTTGATATTTTTGAAGGGCATTTTTAACTTTTTACCTATTTTAAAAGTCAAAAATTATTTTAATAAACAAATCCCAAACAGGCCCTTAGCCAATGGGATGCGTAAATGGAAGAATAATAGGTAAAGTTACCCCTCTGACCCTTTACTTTCTATATTTAACAAATGTTATCCTAAACTTCATATCCTTAACAAAAGTTAACTAATTATTAACTACATCACCTCCGATGCAAATAGTCACAATTGATCATCTCAAACCAACCTTAACAAATTACACTAGCCAGGGTGAGAGTCAAATCTAATGGTAAAGTCGGTTGGAGCTAGATTGATGAGGGTCCTTTAAGGTTAGAGGTCTTACCTATAACATGTTAATGTAGATTATTTTTTTTTTCTAAACGGTTAATCAAATCACAAACGGCTCACTGGCCCATTACTCGAGTACGCAACCCGATACCATCTTTAACTTTATTAAACCCAAACCAAATATGTTTACACGCAAGAATCAAACAAGATCAATAAAATGAGCTATCTAGAACGTAAAGATGATATCCAACAGGGAAGACAAATCAAGACCAAACCTTAGCTGACTAAACATTCCAGATGAAGAAACATGAATGTTGAGTAGCCAATGCATGGAAGGATAGTTCTTGACAAACAAAGAATATGAACACCATATGATGATGTGATGTGATGAAAAGATATAAATCAAATGATGATGATGTGTAGTGATCACGATAACAAACAAATCAAAAGAAGTCTCTAATGAACATTGATCGGATCCAAGACTAATGAAGAAGGTAAAAATGTTGCTTCTCAATGGAAGAAATCTGATCTCATCCTTTTAATGTTTAACAATGAAGACCAAATAATGAACCGCCTCTAATTTTAAGTCTCTCCTCAACATATAGCTTTGCAATCTGATTATTATCATCTGTTCAACAACTATGGATTTGTTTATTTGGCTTTTGAAACTTAATAAATCGGTTAGGAGCAACGAGGCATTCTAATCTCATTCCTTATAATATCTTCACCTTTATAATTTGAGAAAAAAGTATAGGTTTTTCATATAATTTGACCCAATCTCATTCTTCAAAATAGGGGTTAAAAGATTAACTTCTCATTTCTCATATTCAGGGACACACTATTCATTCCTAATGTGTTTATAAGTGGATGTAAATACAAGTAAAAAATATAAAATAAATAAAATAATATGTTTTTAATTGAATAAAGATTTATATGAGATATAAGACATGAGGGTTAATTGCAAGAATCGAGCATATGAGTGCCAACGTGAATGCTCCAAGGCACTAGGTATGGTTCACTTTTTAGAAGCCTCTCACGTTCGACTCCACATACATGTCTTTACTCAATTAAATAACATGTTTTTATTAATTTTCTTTTTTCAGTTATAATTATTTAAAAATACAAGATAACAGATGAATAATGAACTCTAAGTATGAGAATTTAGGGTGAAAGGGTGGGAAGCATGTAGTACCCGTGGTACTTAGTGGGCACCATGGATACACCGTCTCGTGTGTCTAGGTTAGTGCCAGCCGGTAGTGTGATTGGGTCATGAACTTATTGATGAACGTTGGGGACAGAGAACGAGTGATACATAATGTAAATGTTAAAGAGTTTTGACATTAAAAGATCATGTTTTTTCCTTTAAAATAGTTTTATGATACATTTAGGTAAATTGATATAGTATTCTTTTACTGTCTAAGAGTATAATAGTTTTGTGTTTCTACCCCTTTCATCCTTACCTTTTACTCTTTTTTTTCCCATATAACTTGAGGCATGAGGACTTCAATGCGTAAAAAGTAAAAACAAACGAAATCTTAAATTATATTTCCTTGTAATTTTGGTAGGAGAAAGGGACAGAGACTCGTTCTAAGATGATCTACATTGGTTAAAATGAGGTTGGGTTGTGATACTATTTTAGAAAAAAAAAAGAGAGAGAAAAATAAACAACCGGGTCATGATGGCAACTCAGTTGTAACCTCAAAGATTTTTTTCATCGTCACATGTCAAGAGATGATTGACTCATTTTTTTTTAAATTAATTTTCATACTAACTAGTTTTTGATATATATATATTTTGTCTAATAACTTATAACTTTTAAGCTTTTACAAAAAATCTAAAAACACAGTCTTTAATTTTTTTAATGAACGTGCTGGTATAAATTTTATTAAAAATGGAGTTCTTTTATGTATTTAATATAAATAGTTTTTTTTAAATTATTTTTAAATTAAATAATATATTTCTTTTTTAAATAAAATAATTATTTTTATATTTCTACTGAGTTTAAATAAAATATTAAAAATTTAAAATTATATTTATTTAAAAAAAATAGTAAAAATTGGGTTGTTAGTAGAAATGAAAAGTTGTATTTAATTGAGTTACTTAGATTAAAAGAAAAAAAATTATTTTTTTATTAAACAGCTGGATTGGTTGGGTTGTGAGGGGAGGTACTCTAACATCCATAAACAAAGCAAAAATTTATAATAAAAAATAATGGAAGCACGGAGGCACCTGCATTCCCTTTTGGCATACAACACTAATTGATTGACCTTCGAATCAATTCGTCTTCATCATCCCCCTAATGGAAACGGATTTCAGTACGAAATCATAAATTTACTAACAAATATTGTTTCTCCCTAAGGCACATATGAAACCTTCTTCGTTGATTCCTCCAGATGACCTGTTGCTGAACAATTCAATCGAGGTTTCTATTCTTATCCCTGTTGTAGCGTTTTATGCTTTTTTATGTTTTTGACTGTGTTTTTTTTTTTTTGAGGAATTTGCATCCTAACTGTAGTGTTTGCCTTCAGTCTTCAGTACTTCACCGATTATATGATTGTTCATTGTTTTCTGTTTTTGCTATTATGTTTGTGGATGCACGAAATTTTGAAGGATTTGCATCTGAAATTGATGCCTGTATGTAGTTTGCAATTAGTGAAAGTGGATAAACGACATTGATGGATGTATTTTATCTATTTGACTGTGGATTCGGTGTGTAAGTATTTTATCTTCTGAATTGTAGAATAGAATGAATGAGGAATATATGAATGTCCTTGAGAGCATGTTATGGGCATATTCTAATGTCTAAATTAGGGAAAAATAAATGTCCAGTAGGATTAAAGAGGTTTGCAAGGAAGATGAATTGAGTGGGGGGTAAACCTCATGTGATGAAATAATAATATGTTCTGTATGGTGAAATGTAGGATTATGGGAAAGGAATTACATGGATTGTGGTTTTTGTACAATAAGTATGGCTGAAGTGTTTGCTACTTCTTGGTTTATTATTATTAGTGAACTTGTACGAAGAAGAATATTTGGTTTCTGCATTTTATTTAAATTCATACTGCAGTTAGGTTTTCTTACAGGATTTTGATCATGTTGATGCAATATCCCTTGCGTTTCATACCATGGATCTCAGATGGTTTGGAAGCCACAAATTAGGATTGTCATTGGTTGAAACATGATTATTTGGATTAGCTTGTCGTGATGAATGCTTTTTTTTTTTTTGGTGAAATTCATCCAAGATTACAAACTTGTAGTCTAGTCTTTGTGTTCTATCTCATAAGTGGGGCCTGTTGCACAGGCTGGAGCTTCACAGGAAGCATTTGCTAAAGGAAACAAAAAAATCCCTAATAAGAGAAAAGGGGGTAGCATCTGCATACCATATTATCGCACGAGAAGAAGGATAAAATATGAATCATTTCACTCTCCAGATCTAAGTTTCTTTGACATATGCAATAATTTTCAAGATCATGTCACACTTAATCATGAGGCTCAGGTTGGTGATGTTATGTTCAGTGACTGTCCTGCAGACAATTTAGGGAGCATTACAACTACAGATTTAGTTGATAATTCAGCTGACGGATGTCATAAGCCGGTTCAAAATGATTATACAAGTGGCTCCATGAGAGAAGATGGATCATACAAACTTGCTGAAAATGTTTGTCCTTTGCTAAGAGATAATCTGATGGATTTTTTTGACCAAGGTATTGAACCAAAAGATGACACTCATATGCATAAAGGCGAGTCAGACGATTCTAGTGCTGTTACAGAAGTTGATATGCAAGTCTACCTGATTCACTTTTAAGCTTCTCAGATAAGGCTAATATTGTTTGCAATTTGAATACAGAAGACACAATTGTTGATATTCCTAATTCACAGTTGCTTGATTCTCCTGAAAATTTTCTAGAAGATCCCTCTTTGCATGGTGATGAGCAGGATGTTTGTCCCTGTGTGGATGATGTGGAGTCAACATCAATCTCACACCTTGACTCTATTCAGCCTAGTGAAAGGAAAATTATTTGCCTTTTAAATACAGAAGATCCAGAAATACCATGCAATACTGTTACAGATTCTATTGACCATGTATCTTCTGAATTTGATTCTGCACATCCACATGTTGGCAGCAGTCATGAATCTATATCGGTGGATCATAACCCTTCTATACCAGACCATAACAACTCTGACAGTGATAATGATCTATCTTCCTTTACTGATATTGAAGCTTTGGTAAACTTTGTAATCCTTTTGTTTGATATTTACACTATTTTTGAGATCATTTCTTTTTAATAAATCTATCTTTTCTTTCAGATACTTAAACTGGACTTTGAATATGCTCAGGAGTCATGGATTAGCAATGAAGGTGGTTAACTTGGTATTCCGTTCAGTTTATGATCAGCATTTTGTATTCCATCATTAACTCACTGAATTTCTTGTTGATTTTTATCTGCAGATAACAGGTGTAGACACAAATACCCTAAAAGAACAGTAAATACGCTGGAACAGTCTTTGTCGCAAAGAGCCGTGTCAGCTCTAGGTGCTTTTGCTGTCTTTTACAGCCATCATTTTAATTACTATATCAAGAAAACAGAGGTACATTTGTTTTGTCAACTATGTTGCAAATCTCTTGCTATTTGCTATTTCTTGGATTATGTAAAACCTCTAAAAATTTGTGTTCTAGGTCACAATAGGCAGATCAACAGATGAAACTGAAGTTGATATTGATCTTAGGAAAGAAAATCATGCCAACATGATATCTAGGCAACAGGTGAGAATATTCAAAAAAAGTATTTTAAGGATCTAATGATTCCAACACATCTATTATTGTAACAACGTGGTTTGTTTTAAACCTCCAAAACCTCAATAACTAAAGTTATATTTTGTAATAAATGTGAACATGTTTATCTAACCAGGCTATTATAAAGATGGAAACCGATGGTACGTTCACTCTTAAAAATATCGGTAAGGGTTCAATTATAACGAAAGGAATATCAATTGCTCATGGGCAAGTGGCTGTACTCAGTTCAAGTTGTTTGATCCAGGTAATCACTTAAATAGTTATTCTTTTGAAGGTATTGATTTCTATTGCTATTGATATGGTTAACATTTGGTTTCCTTTAATTTACAGTTAGACATCTAATACATGGTGTTATGTTTTGACTTGGTAGATAAGGGGAATGGATTTCATGTTTGAGATCAATAACAGATATGTGAGATGGTACTTGGATAACATTGTCAAGAAAACCCAAGGTAAATTTAGAACATTTGAATGGTCGGTCACCTGCGGGTGAACCCTGAAAATAAAATCACCATAATAAATATACTAATGTTTATACATAATACATGATATTGATCAACATCATTTTAAGCAAGTAATACAAGTAAGATTTGTTACAAATATTTTTTATCATATAAAAGTTATATCTTCCATCCATCCATGTCCATCTTCTTTATACTTTCATGAAGAGTATCCAACTCAACCTGCTGCAAGATTGAGTATATAAGCCCTGTTGCTAGGCTTTTAAATGATTTAATGTGCTATGTGAATCTCTTTTCTAAAGTCATTGGTATATTGGATATGGTCTCTCTCTCTCACTCACTCACACACATATTCACCGAGTCCCAACGAAATCGGTATGAGAAACATTTGAGTTTTGGTCTTGTTTCTTGTTGTTTGACCTAAAAGAAATCGACCGGTCATGTATAAACATCATGTGGATAAAGGCAATCATAAGAATAACTATTTTTTGGTATGTTCTGATCATGTCAAATAACTTTATAACTCTATAGCCATGAAACCATGAAACATGTGAATTTATTTAACGTGTGTATTTCAGAGAAATGTACAAGCATGGCAACTTTTACTTTTATATTTACATGTGAAAATTTTAGTAGGGTATTTGCTTTTTTCATGTATCTACTTTTTTTTATACGTGATAGGTGAGTATAAAGTGCTACGAAAAATTTGTGCAAGTATTTAATATGTATAATCTTGTTTGACTGACAATAGTAAACGTGAAAAAACTAAGTAAAAATGTAAGACCCGAGTGTGCTTTTTGCTTAAGAGTTGAGATCTCTTTGATGTTAAATACTTATGGAAGTCATGAGAGTTTGTATTGACATCTTTCCAACGCTCAATCAAACACATGTATCAACACACCTCCATTTATTATACATTTACGCTTACTTTGGGCACCTGACTATTATAACTAAAGAATGTGAACCAATCGAAAAAAAAAATTTGAACAAAAATAAATTATAGACATCATATCTGACCTAAAGAGAATTATATTCTCATAATTAAACATGTGTGTTTACATCATATCTGACCTAAAAGAGAATTATATTCTCATAATTAAACATGTGTGTTTCGGGGCTGTTCGCGGGTTGAAACTAGGGTGGGCAAAAAAACCGGTTCGGACCCGACCCGGAACCGGGTACGGGTACGACCCGGTATAGTTTGAACCCTGTTTGTACCTGGAAACAACCCGTAGGGTTGGAACCGGGATTAGTTTCTAGATTTTCTTAGAACCCGACCCGAACCAGACCCGACCCGGAACCGGTTGAACCCGGGTTGGACCCGGTTTTGCCCGTTTTTTTTTTTTTTAAAGTAGCCGTTTTTTAACGGCTATATAGCCGTTGGGATCGATTTGGGGCCGTTTTTTTGTCACTTTTAGGCTTATAAGTTAGTTAATAGGTGTAGGTGATATGGTTTTAGTACCCAAGTCTCAAACGTAAAAACATACGCAAAAAATACTCTCGTTTACTCTCGTTTTACACGTTCACTCTCTTCAATCTGATATGGCTCACTCACAATCTTCCGTTGGTCAAGGTTTCCAACGCTCCAACCGTCGTTCGTGTCATTAGAAAAGAAAAAATAAAATAAAAAAAAAGAAAAAACCGGTTGGACCGGGTTTCATACCCTACCCGAACCCGAACCCGACCCGACCCTACCCGGGTATACGGGTGTAGGGTTTTTATGCTACTGAACGACCGGGTTCACCAATACCCGGGTACAAAAAAACCCGGTTGGGCCCAAACCCGCGTTGTACCGGTTTCGGGTCCGGCCCAAACCCGAAATACCCCATCTCTAGTTGAAACTAGACCGGACCAAAAGCCAGATCAGATGTGAAAACCGGTAACTGTTTGTCGGGTCTGGTTTGGGCCGAGTTGGTAAATTGATTGTTTTGGGTCAAAGCGGATTTATGAAAATGGGTTGTAATTGTTTGAGCCTGCAATTTCTCCTGGAAATTTTGGGCTGCAAACAAGCAATGTTCCCACTTCCTCAGTTGGGACCTTTTTTGGGCTACAGTGTTTTGGGCTACAATACTGGGGTTAAGAAGAACCCAATGTTTTTCATATTTGACAATTTTGACATTATAAAAAAATGATTATCTAACTTATTTTTATCTAAGCTGTTGGAGTATTTACGCCTTTGGGCTGCAACAGTGAAAGGCCCGCTAGTTATCGATGATAAATTAAAATTTAATAATTCAAATCATGACTTACTTATATCTGTCAAGGAAACACATAGTATAGCATAATCTGTACATATTGATTTCAAACATAGCTAACAAATAAATAATCTCATGAATGAAATAATATTAATTTTGAACAATTTCCAAATAAAATTCAAGTAAAATGACAGGGTTAATAAGTCAAATGGATTGAATGTAAAATACATATCAATATGATACAGGTTAACTTGTCAAGTCTTTTTATTCTTTTAATGGCCAATGAATAACATATCGACTTAAAAGTAAAAAAAAGTATATAATAAAAGAATTAAACAGGTTAATTGTAAAGAAGTGGAAAGATGATCCTAGTAGTAACAATTTCAACTATTACCAATTAACTATTAAACATTTAAACCACTTGCCACTAATAAGTTTAAAAACCAATAATCCATATAAAAGCGTTTATCTTCAGTGTTCATTGATGAGAATTCGAATCGCATCCACTATCGATATCTTTGTGGGAGTTTCTTCTAATGGACCCTACAAAATAATGATTGGTAACAATAAAACCTTGATGATATACACAATAATTAATAATAAAAATTTGAAATTTGCTATCATTTAAATTATCTAAATCATCAACAATGTTGATGTCTTCTATGGGTATTTGAACTCAATCTTATGTACATATTTATTTATTTAAATTTAAATGGCAACAACATTGAGAATTTTTTCAGGATAGCTTTTACATTGATAATATTATAACTCACAACCTTTAAATTAGCAAGACAACAACCCCAAATCTCAGATAAGTGATAGAATTTCCATACGAGTCTAATGTTTTCCCTCTTATCTAAATCTAACTTGGATTTTTTGTGTGAGTTGTGACCAGATAAGAATTACTTGCGTTGTTTGATAAGTTTTTTTATTTTCATCTGTAATAATTATTTTATATGCTCGATATTTTATTATCTTTATGTAACGGCTACATTCTTCATGAGATCTTAGGCCATTAGTTGTTCTACTAATATTATTTTCCAGGTTAAAGCTTAACATAGATGGCTACATATATTTAATTGCAATTGAATGATCCAATACCATTTTTATTATTTTAGATATTGTGCTTTATAGACTTATAGATTTTGTTACGTGCCAGCGTCGGTTTTTGTATAATTATCGATACTTCAATTATATACAATCTGTATACTAAATAATATTATAATTAGATTATTAAAATAATAACCTTATTTTAATTCAAAAATAAAATGATCTACACGATTGTAAACATTTGATGAATGTGTCTTTCATGACTTTTCAAGTCATTATCACTGCAACTATGTTTTTCACAGTTTCACATGTTTCATTAAACTTCCACTCAGACTAAGAACTTCATTCAAACCCCATCAATTACAACAGAAATGAAACTCAAGTTTTGTGGATGATTTGTGGATGATCAACTCAATCATCTCGGACCCATTTATACTTACAGACCCCACGGTTATTAACAACATATTAACAACCATACAAAAGAAAAACCAATGACACCAGAACTAATTATATGAACACAATTAGTCCTGAACTTGTAAACATAATCAAACTAAGAAATCACTCTTCCGAGCAAAATAACCTTCGGAGATTTTCACCAAGGTATCTCTTCCAAAGCAACATAACCTTCGGAAGAAACTTAAGCTTCTGAAGAAACACATTAAGCTTCGGAAGAAAAAACTTTTACATCAGCTTAGCTTCGGAAGTAACTTGATTTGATTTTAATATCTCACAATCTCCACCTTAAAATCAAATCAAGACTCTAACCCAAAGCATCCAAGCAACAAGTATCGTCAAGTTGAATCCCCAACTCAAGAACACAACCAAGGACCTCAAACACACATCCTGCGATTGATCCACCTGTGTCTTGATCCTGAACAAAATTAGAATACACAAATTCTTCCACCAGAACTAGGCTCCCTGTCACATGCTGCCCGAAGAAATTCCACTCTCTTCATTTCCATTCAAAGTTCTCAGAACACATTCAGCAGCATCCCAGTGACTTTACCTTGATCAACTTCACATCTACTAATCAAACTCACTGCATCTCCTAGACCAGATCTAGTACACACCACACATATCAAAGTATATGAACCCTTGAAACTTTAGGATACAACCTTATCCCCCTGTTTCTTCACTGTAACCTGGCTTATATCTAGGCCTTCTCCCTCTAGGACACCCCTCCTGTCCTTATACAACCACTTACAGAGACTAGTTTTTGACCTTGAGGCTTATCCACCAGTACCCAAGTCTTACCCTTGAGTATAGAGTCTATCTCTGCTTTCGATGTTGCTCCACCTCTTTCTCTTAATTGAAGCACTGCATCCTCACAAGACATAGTTCATCTAACTTCACATCTACTATCAAACTCACTGCATCTCCTAGACCAGATCGAGTACACCATCACATACATCAAAGTATATAACTTCCTTGAAACCTTAGGATACAAACCTTATCCCCCTGTTTCTTCACTGTAACCTGGCTTTATATCTAGGCCTTCTCCCTCTAGGACACCTCCTTGTCCTTATACAACCACTTACAAGAGACTTTTTTGACCTTGAGCTTATCCACCAGTACCCAAGTTCCCTTGAGTAGAGAGTCTATCTCTGCTTTCGATGTTATGCTCCACCTCTTTCTCTTAATTGAAGCAACTGCATCCTCACAAGACAATAGTTCATCTAAACTATCTGTCTCAACACTCAAAATGCCATAACCGAGATATCAGCTCCCTCATTGCACCTCATAGGAACCACAACATGCCTTCTGGGCCTATCTCTAGCCACACCAGGACTAGGCTGCTCCACCTCAATGACCTTACCTTCCTTAGTTCCACTTGATCATCATTAACCAACCCAGGCTGCCTTTCAATTTCAGAGTTTTAGAAATACCTTCAGAGCTTTAGGAATGCCTTCGGAAGCTTTAGGCTCCACTTAATTTGAACTCCACTTTGTTCAGACTCACTAGTAAACTCTTATCACCACTACACAGGACATCCTTGAACATCAGTTCTTCCTTGAACACAACCTTTTCTACTCACCAAAACCCATATGCTACCACCTTCATCTGCTTCCATAACCGGTACCCCTTACCACCTTCTGAGTACCTAAGAAAACACATTCCACAGCTCTAGGTTCTAATGTTCCTTGGTTCAAATGCACATATGCCACAGACCCAAACACCCTCAAGTCCCTATAGTCCTGTTTGACACCAGTCCAAACCTTCATAGGAGTCCTCATACCCAATGCGATGATGGATACCTGTTTACCAGATAAGCACAGTCACAGCAGCCTCCGCCCAAAACTCTTGTGGTAACCCAGAACTAGAAAACATACACCTCACCTTGTCAAGCAAGGTTCTATTCATCCCCTCGCTAACCCATCCTGCTGAGACATACCTGGTACCGTTAATTTCCTAACTATACAAAACTTTTCACAACTGATTGAATTCTGTGTTACAAAACTTCATACATTGCCTGTACTTAACCTCTTAACCTTCTCCTTAGTCTGTGTCTCCACCTGTACCTTTCGCTCTTGAAATTTCCCAAGAGCTTCACTCTTGTGCTTTAACTCATAGACCCACACTTTCCTTGAGAAATCATTTATGATGGACAAGAAGTGCCTGGCACCACCCAAAGACTCAGTCCTGGCAGGACCTCAAAGATCTGAGTGTACATACTCTAAAATTTCTTTGGAAGAGTGCTTGCCACCACCAAACTTTACCTTCTTTGGCTTTCCCATCATACAATCTTCATCGAGGTTAGTATCATACCGATTGAGTTTACCAAGAACCTGTTGTTTTCTCTACCTCAATCACCCCCTGGCCACTTTTGTGCTCCAGCCTCTAATGCCACAAAGCTGCCTTACTACCTGAAACTACAATGGTTTTATCTTTCCTTAAGGCTTTACCATCTAAAGATAAATGTTTTTATCCACCTCTGCCTGATAACACCACTAAAGCGCCCTGCCTTGGCTTTACCATATTTTACATTAACATGATACCCTGATCCTTCAAATGTACCCAGAGACACACGCTTCTCTTTAAGCTAGGGACATACCTCACTTCCTTAAGATCCACCTGCATCCCATTCCTCAACTTGAAACTTACTGAGCAATGCCAACTATCTTGCATTGTCTTTCATCCCCCAGCTTTACGTTCCAGATCTTGGAATTTCAGTTCACTAAAGAACTCTTTTACAGGTGACATGTGTAATGAACAGCCAGAATCTAGCACCCAACCATCAGACCTACCTTCTGATGAACAACTAACACATTAGCACTATCATCGCTTTCAGATGAATCATCTGAGACAATGATGATATGACTTGTCATTGCTAGACTTACTAACTTTCTTTCCCTTCCACTCTGGACAATCTTTCTCTTCAGGTGTTTTCTCTGATGCCACACACAAACATTCCCTCCTGAACTTGAACTTGGATCTTGATGCTCCCTGTGTCTTTGATTTCTCTTCTCATTCCTCCTCTTACTACCAGCCAAACATTCCCTCCTGAACTTGAACTTGGATCTTGATGCTCCCTGTGTCTTTGATTTCTCTTCTCTCCTTCCTCTTACTACCAGCCCCTGACCCTTTTTATCCTTAGGGTCAGACCTCTTCTGGAGTTTTTTGGAATTCAGAGCAGCCAGAACATCTTCCATTGTCAACGTTTCTCTCCCATACATGAGAGTATCAACAAAATGCTCATATGACTCAGGCAACGAGGCCAAGAATATGATGGCTTGATCCTCATCATCAAGTTCAACTTTATGTTTTCAAGATCCAGGATCAACTTATTGAATTCATCTGTATGTTCTTCAATCGTTTTATTGGATCTTATCTGAAACGTGTACAACCGTTTCTTCAAGTAAAGATTCGCCAGAGATTTGGTCATGTAAAGCGCCTCTAATTTAGACCAAATTCCGGCCGCTGTCGTTTCCTTGGCTACCTCCTGCAGAACTCGATCCCCAAGACTCAAAACGATTTCGCTATGAGCCTTTTTCATGATTTCTTTCTTCTTTGCCGCAGACAAATGAGCAGGAAGATGATCTTCCCCCCTTAGTGCATCAACTACTCCGTTATGCACTAATAACACTCACTTCTTCACCCTCCACAGACCGAAATCATTCATTCTATCGAATTTCTCCAGTTCTAACCTTGTTGACGCCATTCTCTTCGTCAATTGAATTGCCCTTCGAACTACGGATCTTGAACCAATCAGACGATCAACCCTACACTCCGACGAGATCACTTCCTTTTCTGAATTGAGCCGTTCTCCACCTTGGCTCTGATACCACTTGTTGAAAATTAAACTTCACTCAAGACTAAAGAACTTCAATTCAAACCCCAACGATTACAACAGAAATGAGAACTCAAGTTTTGTGGATGATTTGTGGATGGTCAACCCAATCATCTCGGACCCTATTTATACTTACTGACCCCAACGGTTATTAACAACCTATTAACAACCATACAAAAAAAAAAAACATAATGACATCAGAACTAATTGATATGGACACAATTAGTCCCTGAACTTATAAACATAATCAAACTAAAGAAACCAACTCTTTCGAAGCAAAATAACATTCGAAAGATTTTCACCAAGACATCTCTTCCAAAGCAAACATAACCTTCGGAAGAAAACTTAAGCTTTGGAAGAATCACATTAAGCTTCGGAAGAAAAAACTTGAACATCAGCTTGGCTTCGGAAGTAAACTTGATTTGACTTTAATATCTCACACCCATGTTGGAAAAATAATAAAGGGAATAAGGCATGGATGGGGTACCATAAACTGAAGCGCTATCAACGATGGACAAACCCATCACAAATTCCTCGACGAAAGGCTTACGTTTGATATTCATGGGTGATATTTTTTTTGGAAAAATGATGCGGCAAACAGTCTGCTGATAGTTTTACCAACGAAGATTATCACTGACTGATTGTCAGGATGCGTAACTAAGAATGTTTTTATAACAAATTACACGGTGATAGGTTTCTTCTGGCTGTGGAGGTTATTTGTTATAAAGTTAAACAATTTCCCTAAAATTGTATATGATAATTAGATAAAAGTGGAGTTGGTATCCCACAACAATGTCCACCCCTTATCATAGGGACCATGGAACTGTAATTCTATAAATGATGTTGTTCCCCATTTACAAAATAAATGTGGACCTTCTTCCACCCGACCCGCATCCATCCTAGATTTTTGTTTCTAACGTTCTTATATTTCGAGTTATTACTCCCATCACTTGTAATAAAATTAATTAATAGGGTATAACACTTGGTTTGCATTGAGAATATCAAAAACCTAAATTGGGATGGAAAACAACTCATTATTTGTCTTAATAATAGTATGACCTTGCATAAGTACGTAACTAAAATACGTGGAAAGAAATCGATAGAATGAAGTTTATAAACAACAGTGCCGATTAGGGGTGTAACGAGTCAGGCCGAGCCCGAGCTCTCTTAGACTCGAGCTCGGCTCGTTTTGGTTTTAGAAAGCTCGAACTTGAGCTCGGCTCGTTTGTAGTTTTATTTCTAAAGCTCAAGTTCGGCTCGTCAAAAATTTTTCAAGCTCAAGCTCGGCTCGGGCTCGGCTCGTTTATTGTTAAATTATCACATTTATATTTTTTATAATTACTTTTATATTTATTTATAATCATAATATTTATAAATAACCTAATATATATTATTTAATCATTTTTATCATATAATACTCTAGATAATAATATGATTTATGTAAATACATATTTAATATGTAAGTAAAAATTATATAAAAAAAGCTCGTTTAGGCTCGCGAGCCAGCTCGAGCTCGATATCTAAAGCTTGGACTCTAGCTCGTTTAGTAAACAAGCCATAATGTGAGCTCAAGCTCGGGCTCGAGTTCGTTTAAGCTTGGCTCGATTCGAGTTTTTTCGTGCCGATCCCGAGTAGCTTGCGAGCCGGCTTGACTCGTTTACACCCCTAGTGCCGATGTTGATTCGTCGTTTTAAAAACCATTTGTAGGTAAAAAAATCGGTGTTTAAGACCAACTTATGTTGATTGGAACTTAAGTGCTTGCTATTGTATTAACCTTAAAGTTTAAAGTTGTAACTTATGTGTACCTTAAAAGTTTAAAGTTGTAACTTATATGTATGTATATTTTTCTAATGTAGAAATCTATCTTGTTTGTGCAATGATAACTAAACGGGGAAAGAGATGCAATAATTCAATATCCACTAGCCTCAGGATGAAATTTTGTGGAGAAAGTCTTTAAATTTAGGGTGAATTTCAACTTAGAATTCGGAATGAAGACTTGTGACCACATCGATAAAGTTTACTTTTGCCCATGTTATTGTTGGTATGTCATTACACCATCACCCATCTTATTCTCTTTTGTTGAATTCCGGGCACACCTTTTTTAAGAGGTAAGAAATATAGTTATTTAATTTTGAAAGGGACAAACTTGCATTTACTTAAAATAATGATAGTTTACATATAAAAATCATTGAACATATACAAATAATATTCTCTTATATAAATTAAAATCTGACCATGATGTGTGGTGAGTTTTTCATTTGGTTCAAGCAAGTTAAATTCGGGCTCACTTAAGTTTATTTTGGCTTATTTGATTTTAAATGGCTTAAATTCGAGCTCAACTAGTTTCAAGTTAGTTTAAAGTTTGAGCTTGACTTACATCAACTTGTTTATTATGAATTGGTATTTATGTATATATATATATTACTTTTATAGATACATATAAATTTAAGTTTATATAATATATAATATATTATTATATTTATATAAAAGCATAATATTTTAACGAATAATGGGTTTGTTTAAACACCCGAATCTAATCAAACTAGATACATAAGGCTTGCGTTTAAGTAAAGTTTATCAATATAGATTAACTTTAAATATTAACTCAACTTAACTTAAATTTGAACTAATTTGAACTTTAACTAATGATCACTGAATCCCTCTATTTTTAATTTGTTTTTGTTCATATATGGAAGACGCATTTAATTTGATTACTTAAACGATCAACCCATCACCATTCACGGTCATATGCAAACATTTAGTTTATGCTTATACTAATCAATATCCAACTTAAGTAAGGTTTTATTAAGTTATTCTTATTGCGATATTGTGTGTGGCGGCTTCAAAGTTAAAACGAGGAAAATAGCCTTTGAATATAGCTGAATTTACTGTGATTGTGTTATAAACTTATATTTTATTAAATAATATTAAATATTATAGGTTGAGTTAATGAGTCAAAAGCCATAACTCAAAACAAGTCTGTACATAATTTTAATTCATGCCGTTCAAAAAAAATTTAATTATTCATCATTGTCAAAAATATCAACTTAACAATAATCCATATAATTCTACCACATAAGCGAAAAAATAATAGTAATTTTGCTATTAATTTAAAATTAGTCACTTTTTAACTTTTGAGGGTAAGGCCTAGTTTTTAGACAAAAAGTAACAATTTTATTAACATTTTATCCCCTCTCGCCCAAATTTCTCTGCATATTTTTTAAATTTATAAATATAGCATCACTCTGGTTTTAATCCTTTCGTATGTGCAAAATTTATTTAATAAAAGACGTATCTATAACTTTTAACATGTGACAAACAATTTGATTCGACGTCCAAATGTAAAAAAATGATTATAAGAGAAGTTGGGCCCATAGGTTTAATGCAATGCTTAAAAAGACATACGCGCATAAACGCTAAAACACATTGTTCATTTGTAACTTGGGCCTCACATGTCGCCCTATAAAATCGAACCATGAAATCTTTCAAAGGACGAGTTAACCGTTTTAAAATAGTGCACCATGAAAATTTGTGGTACATACTTTTAGCTTTTCAATTATGTTGATAGTGATTTTAATGGTCTAGAATTGTTTATGACCATGTATTAAACCTTTCAATATATATGTTTGTAGTGACGAGTTGAGAAAATATGTTTGATAGGAACCCACGAGTCGAAACAAGTCAAATAAATTTATTTTCGATTCGTCTCTTTTAACAATAAAAATTAATTAATTATACTACATAACTGAAAAAGATAATAATAGTTTTGCTATTATTATTTTAAAAGTAGTTTGGACACCTTTTAACTTTTGAGGCAATGCATTCAATTAAGTATTTAAATGTGAAAAGTAATGAAAAGAGAAGATGGGCCCATAGGTTTAGTGCAACTTTTAAAAGGGGACACACATAAATACATTATACATGCATTTATATCATGGGCCTAATATTTGGCCCTACAAAATCTGACACCAATCCAACCTTCAAATCTTTCAGAAAACGGGTTGACCCGTTTAGCTTTTCTTCCTGACCCGTAACCTCTGTGGAAGATATGAACATTCATCATGATACAAGATTAACGTATATTAGCAGTTTAGCACCATATCATCTTGTTAAATTAAATAAATAAATCAATCATCAATCGATTTCTGAAAGATGTCTCCATGAATGACCTCAAAGAAATAAAAACTACAAAAAGAAATTAAAGACGATAATGGAGCCTCTGACAACACTCTGTTCTTATCATAAAACACCCACTCACTCGTTTTTCCCCAAATACTCACACTCACTTCCATTTTCCACATACAATCAACGATTCAAATTAAAACCCTTTTTAATTCAATCCCAAAATCAAAATGATTCATCTTTCTTCTTCAAATCTGTTCAATTTCATCACCATTTTCATGGTACTCTGTTTTCATGGCGACTCTGTTACACACTGGGAAGACATACAAGCTCTCAAACAGTTCAGAAATGGCGTCGATTCCAACTCAGTGAGTCACGGCTCGTGCTTATCTTCATGGGATTTCACCGTCGATCCCTGTGACTCCATCTCCGGCGAGAATTTCACCTGTGGAATCCGGTGCGACGTCTTAATCTCCGGCGTCAGCCGAGTCACCGAACTCACTCTCGATCAAGCGGGTTACTCCGGTTCACTCGCTTATTCTTCATGGAATCTTCCGTACCTTCAAACATTAGACCTCACAAACAACTTCTTCACCGGTTCAATTCCCCTGTTTTCCCGATTAACTAGGTTACAACGACTCAGTCTCTCCACCAACTCGCTCAACGGGTCGATCCCTGACTCGGTCGACTCACTCCCCGACTCACTCGAGGAGCTTCTTCTCGATAACAACCACCTCAACGGCCCATTCCACAATCTCTCAACGGTTTAAAAGAATTTAAAACGACTCGAGCTGCAAGGTAACGAACTCAGCGGCGAGTTCCCCGAGTTGACTCAACTCAGTAACCTTACCTTCCTCGACGTCAGCAACAACGCCTTCTCCGGCGACCTTCCGGCGAGATTCCCCACCAACATAATCGAACTAACGATGAGAAACAACTCCTACAAGGAATATTCCGGCGAATCTAGTCAACAGTACCGTTTATCTTCAAGTTCTAGACCTTAGTTACAACAACCTCACCGGATCTCTTCCGCCAGAGCTTTTCACACACCCATTTCTCCAACAGTTAAGCCTAGCACACAACCACCTCCGGCGGGTTCAAACTCCGGCGAATTGGGTCCGAAACAGCGAACTGATAGCTGTTGATTTGAGCAACAATGATATCCATGGGTTTTTACCCGGGTTCATGGGTCGGATGCCGAAGCTATCGGCGTTATCGTTGGAGAATAATAAGTTTTACGGCATGATTCCGACGGAATATGCTTTGAAGGCGGTGGCGGAAGGCGGTGGCGAAGGTGGTGCTCCGTTTGAGAGGCTGATGTTGGGTGGGAATTACCTGTTCGGGTTGATACCGGGTCCGTTTTTGCGGTTGAAACCCGGGTCGGGTGTGACGATCCGGTTGGGGGATAATTGCTTGTATGAGTGCCCCGAGAGTTTTTACTTCTGTGCGGGAGGGGTGCAGAAGAGTTTGATGGAATGCAAGAGTTTCACTCCATGAGATTAAATTTTGTAGGGTCATTCATTTTTTGTGTATGTTGTTATTTTTATATGTTTTTGTGTTGGGTGGTATACGCGTCTACATGCATGCGTATGTAGATGTGTGTGATTGCACGATAGTCTCCGAGACACGTACGAACATAATATTATAATATGTTAGGGGCCCTTTTCGTGTTAGGAATGTATATAGATGTTAGGCCACATGGAGTGCCCCTTCGGTACCATGATCGGGTACTTTGGGTATACAGATTGTGTACCTCAGGTAGGTCTATTGGGTTGGTGGTCTGGCTCATGAACTCGAGCATGAATTGGCTTCAAACTAGCCGTAAACAGCAATATTAACATCGGGGGAGTTGGGTTACTTCAACGTAATAATAATGAGTGTCTACTCCGTTTAGGGTACTTTTTGGTAAATTGAGATGACAAATAGTGATTGAATGTGTTTATATTAGTTTATGATAGTTTTTTGGGCACTCCTAACGACGTTAAGGTTGTGATTGAATGTGTTTATATTATTGTATGATAGTTTTTTGGACACTCTAACCACATTAAGAAGTTTAAATGAGAGAAGATATTCATTTAGTGAGGACTAGATTTGGTTTTTATCCTTTCTACTTTATGAAAGTTGATAAAATTGACATCATTAGCCTTTTGCATATGCCTCGTCGATGTGTTGCATCTATGGTCAAAATTGGGTCTTAACGTTCCTATAATATTTAATTTGAATAATAATTTAAGTTGACAAGTTAATGAGATTCAAACTTTTTTGAATTACTTAATATAATTTTAAAACATAATATATTAAATGTGTATAAACCGTTCACCAAAATTGGGTACCAGTACCAGTATAGAATACGGCAGGTACAGGTATCGATACGATATTTGAAGGTAATATTTTGGTAAAATACTATTACCGCACCAAACCGGTACCGAACCGAAAGTACTGATATCGAAAACACTAAAAAGTGAGTACCGAATTGATAGCAAAGATAATTCACTACCGGTACCTTACCGAAATTACTGATCTCGCAAGCACTAAAAAGTGAGTACTGAATTGATAGGAAAAACAATTCGGTACGGGAAATTCGTTACCGGTACCAGTTCGGTTTCTATATTTGGTACCGTTTGCTTATTTATATTATACTAATTAGCAATATTCTATGTATAATGATGTTGCATCTTATACATAGAGTGTTTCTTAAAAAAATTGATTTTTCACAACCCAAGTTTTTTATTTTTTGCAATGTACTTCTTAAATTTGTTTTTCTTTTTATTTTTAACCTAAAACTCATTATCTTTTGCAATTTAATTTCACAACTTTTATATTTTCAACTTCGTTCCCCTATACTTTTCATATTTCGTAAATTTTTGTTTTACGTTTCGTTTTAAGTTTTGCAAGTTAACTCGACACAACATGCATGTGTAGTTCAACATTTTTACATTTCGTTTTACGTTTTGTTTTAAATCTTTCTGAGTTAACACGATACAATGTGCATGCGTGGTTCAACATTTTATGTCTAATTTTTTTTCTTTTGACAGGTTCGTCACAATATGCGTGTATTAGATCGATTTAGTTATATTTTTTATGTTTTACATTTTTGTCTAAGTTGTTGTATTAACACACCGTAACTTAAGTGTTGGTGGTCATTAGCGTGATGTGACATTGATGTTATTTGGCACGTTTTTACGTCCCCATTCCAACACGGGAAGCTTAATTCTAGTTCCTATTGAAATGCATCTATGTAATGCAAGAATGACACATCTACAAATTGATCACAATTCCTTAACTGAATATATTTTTTTATAGAGAGAACTTATCAAAACACTTGATATATATTATATATAAAGTTGTCGACTTTATAAGTTTGTTGATTTTATCATCTTATATCAAAAAATATTTATATTAATTTTGGAGAATTGGAGTTATGATGTTATTGCTGTTATTGTTGTTGTTGTTTCAAAAACAAAAAAACAAACCCTAAATATTGAAATCTGCAACCATCACCGCCCTCCCCATTTCCCATCTTGTTCATTATATTCCAATTGATATTTTCCTCATCATTTCCAATTAGATTTTGTATAACAAACCACCATCACCATAACATCATCACGAGAAAAAGCATGATATTTAGGTTTGATGATGGTAGTGCTATGGTGGGAGGTGCAGTGTAGGTGATGGTGATAGTGGTGCCATAGGGAAATTGATGCTGTGATGGGTTTTCAACCGTAAAAAAAAAGATGTTTAGATGAGGGGGTGGTGATTCCGTGATGATGCGGCCGTAAACAAGAAAGTGCAAGAGGGTGTGAGTGGTGGTGGAGGGTTTGGTGTGATGGAGAAGCAGGCATGATGATGATGATGGGTTTTTCCGACAACCACGACAACGACGACAACAACAACAACACAAGTATCGTCCTCGAGGGGTGAAATGACTAAAGTACTCTCATGCGCAATGCACATGAGGTGAGTTAATTGAAAAACTTAACGTCCGTGAATACGAAGGGTGAAATTCATAAAAGGTTTCCCATAAAGGATAAACAGTGTAATTTTTGAAAAGAAATGACCCATTTTATAATTAGATATAGAGTTAATTTTAATTTTGACAAAAATAATTATTTCCCTCCAAAAGATTAAAAACGTCAATTATTACCTTCAAAAGTTCTTAAGTTGTTTCGATTCAGTTCAAAAACTTCATAACTTTGTATTTAAGTTGAAACAACTAAAAACTTTTAGATTAAAATTGAAACAAGTTATGAAACTTTTGAAGATAAATTGATATTTATAATCTTTTAGATGAAAATACTTATTTTTGTTAAACCTCAAGTAGTAAAACCGAACTTAACTTATAGATCTATTATAAATGACAAAATTTATAATTGATTCTAATCTTTTTTATAAAAGGAGCCATTTTCTAAGGACGTGCTTGTGAAACAAGGTGGGAATGCCACCGCCTCTCGCCCCTTTGTCATGATCACACTCACTGGCAACCCCATCACATCTCCTATCAACCTATCATGTCAAGAGGACGGTGTGTCTAACGTGATCAGATGATGTGACAAAATGATCTTGTCTCAAGAAGTAAAACCGAACTTAACTTATAGGTTGTGTTTTGAACCCGTCATCCGCTCTTTTTCTTCTTATTTCTATTGAGTGTTCCCTTCTCTCATCCTTTAAGTTAATTTTAAACTATTAAATGCTTAGATTCATTAAATATAATAATACTTTAATGTTAAAAAATATTTTATCTTCTCGTTATATAACAGAAAAATAAAAATCAATCCAAATAGCAATCATAATTTTTTTCTTTTCACTATTGTAGTTACCATTTTAATTGTTTCATCATTATAATCTCTCTAAACATATATATACACCATCTTTAAGAACTAACATCATGGATAGTAACCTCCCGACACATTAATTTGCCACGTGTCTTGTTTAATAAATTATACTTTAGACTAGTAAAAAAAGTAAGATAATTTTTGTTTAACGCAACCAAATTAATTCACGCAAGATTGATTGAAAAGTTATTACATTACGTGTGCAGCGGGCTTACCCTTAAAATATTGAATAGTAGAGTCGCACAAATATTAATTACTTACAAACTTATTACAAAATCAAAATTATACGACGCTAACTGTTTTTAATTGAAAAAATACAGCAATACTTAAATTTAAAAGTATGCACAAGCAATCATGCGTTTGTATTATCAAATCGATCATATGGTTTGTTCATATATATGATCTATACAAGTAGAGCCACTTGTAATGTGTTTGGCTCAATTTGATAAAGTCTCAATCGTGTCGACTTCAAATGATAATTAGTTTAAATTAGAGCTCATTTAATAATAAATTTGAGCTTGAAAATAGTAGGCTTGTAAGTTTAAATGAGTCGGTTATTTATAGAATTATAATAATTTGTGTTTTGTGTAAAATAAATAAATTAGATAACAAATATCATTGCATGTATAAATATGATGAAAGTAACAAAATAATATTATATATATTATGTTATATACCAGAGAAATGATCACTATAAATAAATTTAGATATATTTATAAATGTATAAAAGCAAAATAATTATATAACTAATAAATAACCACATGGGCTTTAGCCGAATGGTAAGTGGCCGAAGGTTACTTTAGAGATATCAGGGTTCGAGTCTCGTGTGTAACACTGAAGGTACGAGATGGAGTAGAAGCAGTGTAATTTGTCGTTTTATAAAAACTACTAAAGGCTAGTGATATTTGAGAGAGAAATTGATAGGCAGAGAGGTTTTTAAGAGAGATTTTTTTTTCTTTCTCACTTGAATTAAATTTAACTTATTAATAAACCCAAACATGTAGAATATTAAAATTGGTTATGTCGTCTTTCGAATTTTAAATGATTATTTAATGAAAGCTAAAACATATAAGTATAAGTTATCAACTATATAAAAAGCTACTAAAGGCTAGTGATATTTGAGAGAGAAATTGATAGGCAGAGAGGTTTTTAAGAGAGATTTTTTTTTCTTTCTCACTTGAATTAAATTTAACTTATTAATAAACCCAAACATGTAGAATATTAAAATTGGTTATGTCGTCTTTCGAATTTTAAATGATTATTTAATGAAAGCTAAAACATATAAGTATAAGTTATCAACTATATATTAACATTTTATAGGGATTCGACGTTGGTGCGGCCAACTTGACAGACTATAACCGTTTCTTATATTAATATTTGAGGTGGTCAATGTTTGCAACTACATTGTCATCAATTTTGAATTTTTTCCCCCATCCTAATTATTTTTTTTCGTGTACGTTGTGGGAGTTTTGTCGTTTTGACTTTAACTGTATCGATCTGGCTCGTAAACCATAGTACCAGATACCGGAAGGTTTTTAATAATACTAATACCGGTAACAATGATATTTGTTTATAATCGATTCGGTTGGTCACGATACCATAACTGTAACTGCACTCGCTAGTCGCTCTAGCCTAATCCTTGAAGCACTCATGTTTGGTGAATTTGTTGTATGTGAAGATTAATACAATTCAATCAGTGTTCAATTTTCATGACCGTCGACTGTGTTTTTTTATTTATTTTTTCAATTAAATATATTTTTCTACCAGATATAGTGACGTGGAGTCTTGATGTTTATGAATGTATGTTTTTAGTACACGTTGGCTTGGATTCTCTCTCTCTCTATCTCTCTATCTCAACTTTCTTTAAATGTTCAATTTATGAAAATGTTATTATAAAAAGATATATTAAAGTAACAATATAACGATCTGGTAAGACTATAAATAAACTTTAAAAGATTAATTATATGTGCAACTTTATTGAATTGATTTGTACTAAACGAAATTTTTAATATTACATATTTAACTGTGGAGGTAGATGGATCCAAACTGATCCATTTCGTAACCTTGACCGTCTAAATTTCGTAAGTACTCTTGTTATATTTTAAAATAATTTTTAAACAAGCAAATAGTTTTGTTGTGTTACTTGTGTAAAAGAAAATATGATGTGTAAAATAAGAATGTTTATTAGATGAAAGTGATTGCTTAGAAAAAATGTGTTTGGTTTATCACTAGAAATTTTGATTTCTATCCTCATATACTCGTGAAGAAGTGCATTTTGTATCTTACGCATTACAATTTGTACTCTTTTTATGTGTAAATTTATTATATTTTTAATAGATTTCTATAAAATGTCACAGAATTTACTTTTAAGTTATACTAATTTGTTAATTTTAACATACTAGCTCTTTGTTTTAACTCTTCTTAAAATTCTAGATCTGTCACTGTATTCATCTCCTCCCACTATCTTACACATTACAATTTGTACTCTTTTTAGGTGTAAATTTATTATATTTTTAATAGATTTCTGTAAAATATCACAAAATTCATACTTTTAAGTTATATTAATTTGTTAATTTTAACGTACTAGCTCTTTGTTCTAACTCTTTTTAAAATTCTAGATCTGTCACTGTATTCATCTCCTCCCACTATCTCCAACATCCGACATTTACAAGGTTGATTGGTGTGAATGTGTAAAAGTAAAATAGAAGCCAAATTCTAGTTACAATATGTAAAGAACGAACAAACACATTTTATGTTTGTGTTTGTAATTTGATAGGTATTGGTTAAAGTCAAAATAATAATAGTTATTATTATGATTATGATTATTAAGTGGGAAAGGAGCAAGAGATCTTGACGATGGTTGGTTAAAGCCAAATTCGGGGGTAGACGGGTACTTAACTTAAGATGACCCTTTTGCTAAAATATGTTTAAAATGTTTGGTGGGAGAAAACGACTACTTGGTTTATCTATGTCCCATTAATTTTACACCTATTTAAATGAAAAATACGACCCTTGTGCACATATATATTAGTACTCGCATAATTAAAGGTAAGTCCAATAATAATATAAAAAAACATACCAAAAATGAATGATACATAAATTTGATCAATTGTATGTTATTTTTAGATCCATGTATATCTAAAAATGTATTTTCGTATGCAATAATGAATGATATGTGAATGGGCATGCCATGCCATTTTAGATTTATGTATCCATTAAACATTTTTTTGGTCTACATATAAAGTGAAAGGGCAAACTCGTTCAAAATAAAGAAGTTGTGTTCATCCAAAAAATAATTAAAAAAAACATGTAAAAACACACGTGTTATAATACCATACCCAAAAAACTAAAATGTCATGTTGGAACTGATGGCCAGGTGTAAAACACCACGTCAAACTAAAACTTCATGTTGCAAATTGACACTCGGGTATAAAAAATGACACAACTAAATGTCATGTTGAAAATTGACGCTCATGTGTAAAACATCATTCCTAACCTAATACGCCATGTAAAAATTGACGGGCGGATGGTAAAACGCCATGACCTATAGACTAAGACATCTTACGTTATCGAGCGCATGTATCTAAAACGCCATGTTCAAAAACGTACAATTCAAGGATTTTGAATAAAACACATTTTTTATAAAATATCCATAACAATACTATATATATTGATGTTAAAAATTAAAAAAAAAAAAATACTCAATCTTATAATGTAACTTTTAAAAAAATATATATAGATAATGTTATGAACATTTAAAAAGATAGCTAGGTCATTCTTATTCTATCCTTTCACGTATTTAAGTTCATCCTCATGACGTGACGCGATATCTACCATTCATTCTAATGGCTCGATATCCTTCGTAGAGTTTTTCCCTTTGTGTTTTAATCTCATTCTTTAGGGTTATACTTAAGTCGAACCTTAATTGCTACATGTTCTTTTTACTATTTATCCCCATACAAAGTAATTCTAGAGTCTAACCTATAATCGGTTATTGATTTGGAGTGTTTTATTATATATTAATCTAATATGTAATATTTGCATTAGATTGTAGATTGTTTAACATTTATTTTAGGCATTAATACATACGTGAAGTAATAAAAAATTAATATATACTTTAAAAGGTTTAAAGATAAAATATGAGCATGTATTTCATTGGTAAAGGAATTAGTTATCCCACCTAGTGTAAATTGTAAAAAGGTTTGCTGCTCATTGCTAATAAGATGTGTCAGGAAAAATCTATTTAGGTTTAAGTCTTAAGGAAAAAAAATGTAGATTTTAAGAGTATAACGAGAGGATGCGGTAAAATACGACGGTGGTTGGTAGAGGACGGTGGTTGGTGGCATTTTGGATTATGATTGATGGTGGTTGGTGGTTAGTGATAGGGTGATGACATATATGGTGGTGGTCCATGTGATGACTATCAAAACAAATTAATATGAACTCAAAGAGTTTAACTTGCTAAATATATGGTATGCATTTTTTAACGGCTTTTTGAAAAGTATATGGTATCAATAATCAAACAAGCTCTGATAATACAAACTAAAAATAAAGAAATTATATTTTTAAAATGCTTTTCACAGATTCTAAGAGTTGATCATTTCTAATTAAAATCATCAAATATTTAATAGTTATTTTGGTTTGTGGGTAAATAATAAATTCGTTAACTGATACATTATAAATTTTAATGGTTTTACAAATGTATACTTATTTAACTAGTGTCTACATGTATTCTAAATAAACTATTATTTAAATACTTGATGATTTGTGCCAGTGTGTATACATTCTTGAGTTTAAGTGAGAACCATTGAATATTTACTAAATACATTTATCAATCAATTATTTATGTGATACGTACATACATACATTAAAATGCATGCATGCATGCTATAATGTATGAATGACATTTATTTATGCATAAAAATAAATTCAGACGTACGTACGTACATTACATGTAGAAGATGTCAAATGAAAACCTTTATTTAACAGAGACAAAAAAACCAATCTTAATCGATCGTATAATTTCTAATTAACTTTTTATAAGTTTATTATTTCAGAAACATATCTATGAATTTGCACCCTGGCCTTCAGTATATTGATGATTATATATCTGGTGATTTTGATTTTCTTGATTTATCTTTCTATTGTTTGTTTTTTTATTTTCATTATTAAACAAATTTGAATTTTCAGTTTTTTCATCTTTATTTTAATTGAAGATTTGAAGGAATTTTTCAAGTCCGCCAAAATCATCAGAAATGGTTCGTACTTTTACTGCAATTAATCAAGATATGTTTCAAGGTATATCGCAAGATTATTTCTTAATCAACCTTTTCATTTATTTCATCAGTACAAAGAACATGATGATAAATAAAGGTCGGTTAAGAAGTCCTTTCCAGTGCATGTGGTGCTAATGAGTCATGAGTTTTCTCAAACAAACCTACTTGAACTATGTATTCTTCAACAATAAGATAAAACGTGAATCACATACATATGGTAGTTTAAATTATGTGTACTCACTTATGCATCCGCTTTGATTAAAAAGGATAGTCCTAAGTCCGATGGACAATCGCTATGCCTCTCATGAAATACTCGAATTTGAAGTCAAGCATGAAGAAACATGCCCTTGTATATACATCCATGTGTGCTTGAGTTAGAACCTCAAAACACCAAAAAGACTTCTGATGAGAAACCCTAACCTTTTTGGAACCTATTTAAAAAGTTGTAGTAGATCCAAACTAAGAGGACTATATAGAAAGTATCATAAATCAGCGAGATCCGGCCACCCTTCATACTTAAATGTTTGAAGGGTTGTATATGAGGTTCTCTTCAAATATTAAACCTACCCTATGTGCGTTCAACCGTAACAAAAACCTTCGTATGAAAGCTCAATAACTTTTGAACCCGACAATAGACACCACTTAGACCAACAGTGACATGTTTTGATGTGAAGCCACCTTGTGCAAACTACTCTTTTTGTATATCCTGTTGTGACATCTTCTAATAATGACTCAACCACTAAGTTCTTTTCATGTCGCCAACATGTGAGGCCAACGAGATAACTAATGGATTTCCTCCCTATAGATATGAACCTTCACTTTAAATGTTAGTATATTCTAATTATTTAAAATGTCAGTTATCCAAGAAATATCCAAGAAATATGTGGATCCAACCTTATTTTTGTTTTTATTAATTGACATTTTAAATAATCGATCATTAGTCAAAGGTTTTGCAAAACCATAGGTATATACGTCGGATAAATATTATAGTTTTAAATTGAAAAAGTTATTATAATCATTTAAGAGTAGAAAAGTACGAAACGCTATGTTAAGCCAATACAAATAGCTTTATATTAGTTGGAATAACGCATTAAATACTAAAACAAAATGTTTTGTCAATCGTAGTGACGCCATTCTGACTGTTAATAGAGATCACTGAAAAATAACTATAGTTAAAAATAAATAAATAAAAACATTGAAGGTGCGTTTGTTAAAAAAATTAGCTGATCTAGAATTTTAGAGTTTGGTTCAATATTATATTTAGTAAGTAATGGGTTTTTAAGACTCGTCAAGTATAATGCTTAGATGACTTAATTTTACACTCTCTTTCAAAGTAATTTGAAAATTATATTAAACACCAGTTTTATTTACATTCTAGAGAACTAAAGTTAACTTTGTTTTCCGTAATTTGGCTTTGTTTTATGATGATTATGGTGTTTCATTTAAATCTTTTAGCATTTGAAGTTTGGAAGTCATAAACTTCTAAATGAGTTAACTTATGAATCATAAAGACTTTGTTTTTTCATAGTGACAACCACTTATACATCACTTACTGCTACATTGGTATAATTAGGGAAATATGAGAACGTTTTATACAAGGTGTGAAGTAAATTAGAATTCGCTTTTACCGATTGTTAATTTTGCCAACAGAGGAAAATCTATTTGTGAAAAAGATAGCAATTCGGCTATAGTGATGCTAGGTGCATGTTTTTGGATGTTTCCTTTTTTATATATAATGTATGGTCTTTGCTTGCTTATGTAATTCTCTAAGCATACACATTAATTTTTCTGTTTTTGAAATAAAAGTACTTGATTTTTAGATATATTTTGGCTCCTCTTGACGAAATTTCCTGAACTAATTTGATCCTACTTATGGGGATTTCTAATGAGTTTTGTATGTAAACCATGTTGGCAAAACCCACGTACGTGTTTTTTTTATTCCTAAAGGGTGTTTTAAAAATTATTTACCAAAGTGGGTGTCCTGGTCTTATTATATGTTTATAAAAGTATTATCTAAAAAGGGTAAGCTCTAATTAAAACAGATAAATTTTTTTGTTGGATTGTTAGATTATCTATATAAAAAAAATAAAATGCTATATAATTCATTTGCAACGAAGTCTTAAAACTTATTTTTAGGAATGAAAATAAACTATCTTATAACCAATTTTGTTTCTAAAAGAATTAGTTATGCTATTTAAAAAAATAAATTCTGTTTCATCCTGATGTGTTATAGAACGTTTTTAAAATATATGTTTTTTTAAAAATCATTTGGTTTTTCTAGGCGTCTTTTTAAAACCGTTGTAGATGTATTTTTGGATCCCACTCGTTTTTCAAAAACCCTTTTCTAAAACCGTTTGCTTTTTCTAAGCATATTTTCTAAACTCTTTTTTTTTTTCTAAACGACTTTTGAAATAATGTTTTTTTTTCTAAATGTCTTTAGAAAACTTATGGTAATAAAAAGGACATTTAGTACACTTTTTAAAATGTTTTACATAATATCGCAATCAAACAAAATCTATACTTTATAAACAGTTTTATAATTCTTTTAGAAAAATAAATATGTTATATAGTTTAATTAGCTACTAATTAAATAATTTTACAGATGTATTTTGGGTAAATATTTTATTTAAGATTTTCTAAGTAATTCTTTTTAATAGAACTTTTTTTAGTCCAATAAGAATATAAGATTAAGAGTGAGCTAGAGGAAGAAATTTTATTTAAAAACACTATTTTGATAAATATTTTTAAAATCATTCGTTATGGTAAATAAATTTTTGAACAACACTCATTTAGAAAAAAACTCGCGTTAACGATACTTCGTGCGATAAATCCAATCTACCACAATAAAATCAATTTTCATATATGCACCTCCGCAACGAACGGAAGACTTTTCTAGTTTTATTCATAAAGCAACTTAAAGTAAATATTTCAAATTTCTTGAAGTGCGTTTTTTTAACATATATGGTGTTTCTACACATGAATGCCAATTGACACATAATGTTTTGAAACAAGTTAAATTGACACATGGTGTTTCACCTATATGGCCATACCTACTATGTGTAAACTGATTCCTAGAACTCCATGTGAAGTTCTTCCACCCATGGTTTTTTGAATATGATACTCATGCCCTTCCATATAAAAATACATCCATCTGCTTCCTAGCTTTTTTCGGATTTTGCGTCTTTGTAAAAAATCTTAATATATTATGTTTCGATTCAGGCAACGAATTCAGATAATTGGACTAGTATCACGTAATACCATATCCGTCTCAAAACCATATACTTTCTAAATATAATCTCATACTTACTTTCATATCGTACTAAATTTTAAATTTTTTGTCGGTAGGGTCCCTACAGCAAGGGCCCAATTCAACAGCTAGAGAGGTCCCAACTCCTCCTTCAGAACTAGATTGTCGTGTAGACTTTGAACAGTATAATAGGGGAAAAAACTACAAAAGAGCATTAATTAAACCGGCACATGCATATTTCTGATATAGAAACGAAAATATGTATGGGGTTGCATTAACTTGTTTGTATTTATTTATGGCAATTTAAAATTTTATCAACTTGAGTCATGGGCTTATAAAAAAAATTCATATAAGTTGTTAAAATTGATATTTTCAGATTTTTCTAAAAAAACTGGGTATGTGGTTGATGTTGAGATGTTTGGAAAACTCTAGTTTCCAAAGCAAATTGCTTCATTTGACACCAAGGTTGTGTATTTGGATTCATTTTAGGTGAGTAGTTTGGCTGGATGGGTGGATGTCCTTTGGCTTCTTTCTATTTTTTTAGCTTGTTTGGTTTATTTATGTATGGATGAAGTGTTATGTTTATTTGATGTTATATGAATATATCACATAACATCAACACTTATGGCTTTATGGTTAATTTTAGTAAATATACTCTATGGACTATAAGGCCCCAACAAAATAATGATAGCTTTTTAAATTGATTAATATGGTAAAATGATGATCTAACGACTGCTTGAAGCGCCCTTGTTAGTTGTTACATTTAAGAAACAACCCGAAATCCTTACTAGAGCCGCTACCTGAAGGGGTAGCGGTGGTGTTACCGATTACCCAACGAACCAGAGCCCCAACCGAAGCCCATCCCGTTCACCCTTATACTGACTCAAGATTTTGACATAAAACTAAATAATTTGCAGAAAATGATCTATTTATTGTTATTTGAAAATATATTAGAGATGTATACTCACTAAGGCAATTTTAAAAAACATACGTAACTAAATGAATTCTGAATTCCAACAAACATCAACAATAACAACCACTGGTCGTTTCATTTTTTAGTGCATTTTGCATATTTGATCAAAATCACAAATTGATCATTCTGACTAGTAAACTTCTCTCAAATTTCACATACATGTCTTCATAGTTTTCAAGTTATAAAATCACATTTTTGACATATAATCTTTATGTTAACATGTTTTACGAGTCTTAACACTTTACAAAAAATACGAGGTTTTATTTACGAGGTGGTCCTTTAGCTGAAAAACATTTCCATTTCTAATTGAAAGTTTTTCAAAATATTAGTTGACCAACAATTCTCACATTTGCCTTATAAAGTCAAACACAACTAAATCTGTCATTTTCTCATCTAATGCTTAGATGCACAATTTCGCTAAAATTTTATCCAGACGTGATATTATTCATTCATAAGTGAAACTCAAGATTAAAAACTCTATTTGCATGTTCCTCTTAGTCAATACATCTAATTCCATAATTATCTTTGTTTAGTGGTATAACAAACCTCTCAACTTCAAAACTTTATTTTATGAAGCAATAAACTTAGATTTTGTAAACTTAAATCACACAGTTTGACTTTTGTTTTCTATCTGGTCACATGACATCTTGAAACTTACTCTTTATACAACATAATTACTTGAGAAATCCTTCTTTACACTAAATTAAAACAGTTTTATCATTAGAATGATATTTAGGATATTACAAATATTTCTCGTTACTCCTGCACATGGTGTTGGATTCACGTCAATTGCTTCCATCACACCCTTTTAGGTCCAATAATGGCAAGACCTCTTTGTTTTATAAATTTATAAAATAAAATAGCAACCAGTTCATTCGTATAACACAATCTTAATCAACTTTAATATAGCTAGTGATACACGTCTCATATAAAGGATTAAGAAATTGGATTTTGTGTAACACGTGAAATTATACAATTCAACATATTACTAATGATGGAATAAGAAAAAAATAAATGGTGTACAATCACATCTCCCTGGTTTAGATATGTTATCCCAGTAGATATTTACAAGATATTTTTGTTGTGTTACATATATTGATATGATTGGGATAGTCATAATTCATAGAGCTCAAAAAGTGGGTGTAGATATTTATCGTCATTGGTCCTCATTCATTAATTAAGCCCAAAGAGCAAATGTAAATTTGATACTTTTAAAATTATATTATGAAGACATTTAAAATAAAACATACGGTAAATTATATATACTAATAAAAGAAGGTTTTGTAGGTTACTTGTTACAATTTTAGAGCTTTTAAAATTTATTTTTCCACTTCTCTCTCTTAATAAATATCACATTAACTACAAATGATATTATTTAATTATTTTCATATTAAAAATATTTTTTTATTAAATTAAAAAAAAAAGATTTTCTACAAATGCAATTTGTAAACAAATAATTTTTTAGAAAAATAAGAATTTTTTTAAAAAAAATATAAAACTTTTAAAAAACATAATATTTTAAAACCTGTGGCTTTTAAAAAGTAAAATTCTTACGAACAGAAATAATCAAATTTTAAAGTTATAATAAAGAAAATTTAAAATTTATACTTTTTTAAAAACGCGTTTGTTTTGAAAGAATTTGTTAAAAACCAACTCTTTTGAAAAAAACACAAAAAAAAAATAAACAAAAGTTAGAAAAATGATATCATCTTTTATTACTTGTATATAATGTCAATCATATCTATATCAAAAGATAATTTTATAATTCATTAAACTTTATTAATAACTATTTAATATTTTATTTATTCAACTCGTGCAATACACGAAGTTCTAGACTAATAAAAATATATATAGTCGACCACCCTCTATTTCAATTTTACAGCCAAAATAATTAGTCAAACTTTCTCTAAATAATAATACTTATGAATAATTGATAAAAGAAAAACGATTGAATAATATTTATATCCGTACTATTTCAAACACGGTGTGCCCGTTGAACTTGTATAAATACCACCCCTTTACATCACTCTTGAGGTAGCAACATTCAACGAGTTGCCCCTTGTCTTCACACTTGAATCAACTATGGATTCTATCCAAATCCCTATGTCAATTTACGTTGCAATTTCTCTCTTAACTGTTTTATTTTCATCTGGCTCCGGCGAAAACCCCTTCCGCCGGGGCCAATGGGTTGGCCCATCATCGGTAACATGCTGATGATGGACCAACTCACCCACCGTGGCTTAGCCCGGTTGGCGGAAAAATACGGTGGCATTCTCCATCTCAAGATGGGATTTAGCCACACTGTGGCGGTGTCATCCCCAGAGATGGCCCGCCAGATACTTCAAGTTCAAGATCACATATTTGCCAACCGTCCGGCCACCATCGCCATCACATACCTCACTTATAACCGTGTGGATATGGCGTTTGCGGACTATGGTCCGTTCTGGCGCCAGATGCGGAAGTTGAGTGTCATGAAGTTGTTCAGCAGGAAACGGGCTGAATCTTGGGATTCGGTCCGTGATGAGGTGGATTCCATGGTGAAATCCACCGCCTCAATTCTGGTACCCCGGTGAATTTGGGTGAGCTCGTGTTCGGGTTGACCCATGATATTATTTATCGCGCGGCTTTCGGTCGATATCACATGAAGACAAAGAGGAGTTCATTAGAATCCTACAAGAGTACACTAAGCTTTTTGGCGCATTCAACTTGGCTGACTTTATCCCGTGGCTTGGGTTCATTGACCGGCTGGGTTGAATACCCGTTTACCGGCTGCTCGAGCTGCGTTGGACCGTTTTATCGATAAAATCATCGACGAGCATTTGAGCAAGGGGAAGAAGAACGATGATGAAAATGTGGAAAACGATATGGTTGATGAGATGTTGGCGTTTTATAGCGAGGAAGGAAAAGTCAACGAAGCCGAGGACTTGCAAAACGCGATCAAGCTGACCCGAGACAATATCAAAGCCATAATTATGGTAAGTAATTCAATTAAAAGTGATAAACAAAAATAAAGGCACAACCCTAATAAAACATTAACATTTGATCTAACATTTACTTTGGTTTTTGTTTTTATAGGATGTAATGTTTGGTGGTACTGAAACAGTGGCTTCTGCTATAGAATGGGCCTTGACCGAGCTAATGCACACGCCAGAAGCACTAAAACGAGTGCAACAAGAATTGGCGGATGTCGTCGGTCTCGATCGTCGGGTCGAAGAATCCGACTTCGAGAAGTTGACATACTTCAAATGCGTCGTCAAAGAGACGCTGCGTCTCCACCCTCCTATCCCCGTTTCCCTCCACAAATCATCGGAGGACACAAAGGTCGCAGGCTACCACATCCCCAAAGGGTCGCGTGTCATGGTCAACGCGTACGCCATCAACCGCGATAAAAACTATTGGGAAGATCCCAATACTTTTAACCCATCGCGGTTTTTGAAACACGGGGCCCCGGATTTTAAGGGTAGCAACTATGAATTTCTGCCTTTCGGTTCAGGCCGAAGGTCGTGTCCAGGGATGCAACTTGGGTTGTACGCGATGGAGATGGCGCTAGTCCACCTCCTTCATTGTTTCACCTGGGAGTTACCAGACGGAATGAAACCAAGTGAGATCGACATGGGTGATGTGTATGGGCTTACCGCACCCAAGGCAATAAGACTTGTTGCGGTACCCACACCACGTTTGTTGTGTCCCTTGTATTAAGATGCTGTTTAAGTAATCTAGCTGTTTTTCTTCTTCGTCCTTTACGATTTTATTTTATAAAATCTGTACGAAACAGTGAAGTGTAATAACAACAAATCAAGTTTTTTATTCTAATTCTGTACCAAGTATTCTCATTTCAAACTTTTTTACAAATTATTATTATTATTTTTTTTACAGTGGCCGGGCTCCAACAATAAGTATGTTTGAACTCATGATATATAGAATTGTCTAAAGTGTGGACAATTACCAAAGGCATTTTAAGATTGATCTTTACTTCATATAAACATATATATGGTTTTATCAAAGGATTTGAGAGTTATATTCTTATAATTGTTCAAATTGCTGATCTTCTAACTAGTGATTTTAGTTTCAATTTTCAGTTCAGTTTTCTACTATTCAGGCCATAATTTCACGTCATTACGCTCAATTAACTTGCGAGGAAGTGTAAGAATAGTCTAAAATAATTAGTTTGGTTAACACTTAAGTCTCTGGTTCTTGCTAAATTTAATAGGTGCTAATAAAGTAAATGTAAATTATCTTATATTAAGTATAGGTCCTAATGAACAGTGAAACGCAAGTAATTCTCTTTTCGTCTTTGTATCATAGCTAAATCAATTTTCTATATATTTTAAACCTATTTATTACTTCTAGACTCTAATAAAATAAAGTCAAAAAGTTGGCAAATATGATAAGCCGCAAAAACTTGTCAACAATTTGAACGTTGTATTCACATTCATTTTCAGTATCTCCCGTTGTTATAAGTAATCGTAGTGAAATAATCAGAAATAAATATATTTTTATTGTCCTATCAACATACACATTATTAGGTAGTCCATTATAATTTCTAAATTCACCCACATTTGTACATGTGAAATATCACTTTCATTAACCGAAAAAGTATATTTTTAGTGAAGCAGTATACTCAACCACCATAAATAATGATGATAATCATGATGAGAATGTTGATATTTCATGTTGATTGTTCACTTGTATGCTCCACTTTTATGGTGTTGGATTGGGGTTGTCATCCATATTGATCTTGATATGTAGCAGGTACTCAGTTTTAAGTTAAGAACCATAAAAATGATATTTATGTTTTTGTGTTTGTCAGATAAAATAAGAGAGAGATAGTAAAAGAGTTGTAATTTGATATAAGTTAAAGCAATATGTACAAAATATATATGTGATTTCTAATCACTATACCTTGGTGGCTTGGTGAGAGCCTTAGTGAAGAAAACATTAATGTAATATGTAGTGAAAGTTGGTTAATTGAGTGGTGTTCATACGTGATCTCTTATAGACCAAACATCATGAATTAGATCAATGATATTTTCTCTTTGCCCCATACCTTTTAGATGTTGACATTACCGGTTGTATGTCCCGAATAAATCATTTTCTCCTTGTTACATAACTAGATTTATTATCCGTGTTGTACCTTTTCTTCCATAATCATAATTATAATTTTAAGCATTGATAGAGCGGGAGTATAAAAGTCCACAACAAAAGTATAAGAGAAAAACGAAAGGTACTTAAGACACTACAACAAATAATAAGACAAATTAAAAGATGTGGAAAAAAAATGAGAAATGTGAACTAAAAAAGTGGGAAAAAAAGAAGCCTACATAAATATTTAAGTAATAAGAAAAATGAATTAAAAACTTTATAAGCACCCTATGATAGGTAGTGTAATTTAGTTAACCTGTCTAATTAGAAAATGGTTAACAGAAAGTTATTAGGGTAATTTAGGGTTAATCACATAGAGAGTATGAAATATGATTTATGTTTTTACTTCGCAACAAGACCCACCACTAATTACATCGTAAATTATTTTAGAAGTATCACAAGTGTAGTGTCTTCGACATGCAACCATATATGAGACATGCATGTTTACTAATGAAGTATCGTTAAACCTTTCAACACAAACAAGATTTATAGTTTTGAATGACCATCAAAGCTGTAAGTAAGACAAGCCTTAAGACAGGCTTAAACATAGACGTTTATAGATATAACTCGTGTACACCAAACACCATTGATTTAGGGCTATGAAAATTATAAGTAGTGTTAAGATGTATTGCAATAGTTTTGTTGAGTGTCACAACACTGTGTAGTTACACAAGTATACAAATATGCACATAGATGATAACCATGTTTAGCATTGATTGTTAATAACATAATACAAATATGTACATTAACATATAAGATTTTTAACGCGGTTAGATCCACTCTTCCCGGCTCTACCCTTCAAGTTTCTCACTAGGCATTCAATTTAAGTAAACTAATTAACTCATTACGCATCACGATACAATATAGGTCTATAAGATACTAATGGCTCTAACATTCGTCATGGCTCATAGTCTATCGATTTCCTGTATTTCAATGGCTCGCTAACCACATGTATCATCGGTTATCCCTTTGTTCTTATTAGTTTCTTGGTACTTTGATATGACAATATTCTTTGTTTGTGTTTTAGAATTTCAATCTTGAGATTTCTATCTTTAGTCAATGCAAATCTAAGTATATCAATTAGTGCATCAATGTGTTGAAATAACTTGTCATGTGGCCTATAAACTAATTGAATTAACTTTTCTTAAATGACATCGTTAGTCCCTCTACTTATATTATTATTATTATTTTTGTTTTTGTTTCAGGTTTTTATTTTTTTTAATATCAAAAGACATTTTGGTCCTTTTATACGCAATTCCTATCAATTTTAACGTCCCTTTACTTCATGGACCAAATGTGTTACTTCTCTACAAACTATTAGAACATGCATGTCTTTTTGGATATCGGAGAACCAAAAGCATAGCATGAGCAAATCAAGTGAACCGTCCTTGTAATTAACTCTTTAATATTTGTTTTTTTTTTTGTTGAATAACCGGAAAACAAGCATAATATTAACATCATGACAAATAGAATGCTGATTAGTAAAAAACAAAAACATATTTGTTTATTTTTAGCCGTTGACCAAGTCAATTAATGACTTGGTAATCTTTGACTTATGGCACCAGCCTCCTTGGGAGACCAGGTAACAGGTGCTAACTTCGTTGTATAATCATTTTAATTGATATCAAAGATAATGACATGTGATATTAATTAAATTTTTTTAATGTATTTATTTTATTAATAATTTCTATATACATTTCTTGTTATTGTATTCATAATACGCCTTTAACCCTGTAAAATTCAAGCATTATGAAATTATACAGAGGAAGACATTTGGTAATTAGTTAGGTTTTCAAGATCATAAACTTTATATTACATCGTATAAAATATAACATTTATAGAAGCATGTTGAGAAAAAATCATGATTAATAAATGGATAAATGCTAGTTAAAAGGTTAGATGAAACATTCTACTATCCATTAGTATAATTATAATAATAATACTCTAGGTAAATTTGGTATCAGTCTTGAACATAAACCACTAAACAGATTAAATATAATTATAAATAGGTAGCATTTAAAACTTATGAATATCTTAAATAAAAACTAAATTATTCCTAATGAATAGCCAAAGATTATCAATCAAATTTCATTATCTAGCTAGAGAATTTAGTAAAAGATTCAAATACTTTTAAGTTTTAACAATCGTACTCATCAGGTTATTAGTACTAATCTCGGTTTTGATGATTTAGTAATTGTTAATATTTAATGTAAAACTTATCATTCGCCTTTTGAATCTATATATAATACTAAAGAGTAATTTAAGGGGACACTTGATATATTTCTAGGCCCGCTAAGTTTATTTTTCCCGTCTCTCTCTCCTCTTAAATAATTACCTAAATTAAGAAATATTAAATAATTTTAATTCTTTTTTAGATTATTTTTTTTAAGATTAAGAAAATATCTTTTATTAATGTTATTTATAGAAACAATTTTTTATACAATTAAAAAATTTTCAAAAACATCTAACTTTTTTTAAAATATAAAATATTTTAAATTTGTATTTGTAAAAGTAAATTTTTTTATAAACTAAAAATATTAAAATTAGGATTATAAAAAAAAATTAAAAATAACATTTTTAATATGCTTTGTTTTGAAAAAAATGTTTAACTTTTTTTTGAAAAGAAAGTTTAAAAATAAAGGTTTAAAAATTGATATTGTTATTTTATTATTTATAGTTATTACTCATATGTAATTTCAATCATAATCTTATTTTAGATTATCATTTTATACTTCATAAAATTTTATTATACTTAATTTTTATTTTTTCAACCCGTATATAATACACGGGTTTAGTAAAGTTAGTATTAAATAAATAATAATCAACAACTAATCAGAGATATTATGAACATTTATAGTTCGATCCAACCCGATTCAATACTATATCTCTATATTTGATTACAGAGTCAAAATAATTCGAAATTTATCTAATTATTGCACATAACCTTTTAGTGTATATTATTCAAATCTTAATTTAGTCATAATAATATCCTCACACCCATTCAATATCTAGCTCACGATTGACTCGTCAAAAGTATTCATTTTAAGTTTAAAAGAGAACAATTATCTTTCACTGTATATTTCGCTATGACAATAAACAAAAGTTAAGGCCAATCTCTGTCAAGTGTCGGTTTATACTTGAAAAAGTCTATTTTTAACGCATTATCATCTTATGGCATCTTGCCACAAGTTAAGAGTAAAGATGGATGAAGCTTTAGATTTAGATAATGAGTGTAAACCTACTAATGTTACAAATGTAGTTTTACAAGGATGTTTTTGCTCATTTGTGACCTTATAATCAAAAGTTGTTATGTTTTATTTAATATAAACACATTTGATTTATTTTTATTTTTATGTTATTTAATAGTTAACTCTTCACACTTTCGTGTAATACACGGGTATCTAAGCCGGCTAGGCCGGATAGCCAAGCCGCTTCACTTTCTTTACGATAATGAAACCATGCGTCAAACAATCTAATAAATAAACAAATCTAGTCAACAAATAGAAGAGAAAGATCCAACTCTCGATAGCAAGTTATGTCAGTTTTTAAGACCGGAGCTTTCAACCACTTAACCATCTCCCCAAAACGTTAATTTGTTTGTTCATCCTAATAGAACATGACAATATAAGTGGATAACGTCACCGTTAAAGATCTCGGCGTGATGGTCTTATATATGGATAGATATATGATCTAGCACGCCCATTTGAAATCTCAAATAAATAAATAAATAAATAAATTCCATTCTTCCTTAATTCCATGTACGAATAAAATGATAAAAAGGTAGTAATATAATTAATCAATGTATGATGTATTTTAGTATAATTTTTTGCTGATATTAGAATCAAATGAAAAAGTTCATTTGTTGGCTTGAAACATTCAAAGCACGACTCTTGCTTTCCAACTAATTGTCTTTGCATTAATTGTTACTTCATTAATCTTATTAACAAAACTTACATGTGTTTACTTCTTTCGATGGTTGGTCAAATAACAAAAATATTATATTTTTAGGTACATCAAAATGAATTAGATCAACTCTCTACCCTGTTTGTACAAATAGGAGAAATAGTGATTTGCCTAGATGTCCAAACAACTCCTACCCCTCTATGTCTTTCGGGAAAAACCAGCTAGCTCTGAATTCAAGTTGCATTTGACATAGAGAACACCAAGAATTCCTTCTAGGGCCGGTTGAATAATAGGCTTAGAGATCCAAAGTTGGATAATTAATTTTTCATAGATTCTTCAAAAACCAGACAACGCATCTGATAGGCTAAAGTTACAAGTTACAACCTTACTAAAGCTAAAAATTCAAGTTGCAGTGTCACTCATAATAGTTATACAGAATTTAAAATTTGCTTGATAAAATTCTATTAGCAACTATAATTTTATATACCCCAGATCTCCAAATGACATGTGTTCTCTAAGGTGTCTGCCTTTTAATTGAAGTTATTATGATCAATAAGAATATTTGACTCGCAAACTTCTATCTAGTATCAGACTTCATTTTATTCCCTGCTCATAGTTAAATATTTTCCGCAACTCATTAGTCATCAAAAATCATTTTATTATAGAATCGCTCATAATCCATACAATCCAGGGCTCAACAATATCATCAATTAAGAATGGAGGAGTAATTCTTTACATGTACTCGTTTACGCCAGATGCCACACTTGTAGCATTGGTGTTTACATCAATATTCGTAATACTGCTAAACCAACAGCAGAAATGGAGACAAGAGTACCTATACAGTACTTGATCACATCATATTTTGCGGCTTCCAGCTCAGCCCTTAATGAATGAATTTCCTGATATCATAAAAATTATTTTATAGGTTTAGTTTTGAGATCTGAATAAGTTGTTAGACCAATGTGAATGCAGACTCACTCGATCAAGTGTGTTGCAGACTCACTCGATCAAGTGTGTTCGTGAGGTTGGCAGTTTCTTGATTTTGATTTGATAGCTCGTCTCGAATTCTCCTGCAATTATTAAGTAGGTGAAACAAAAAAAAAATTCATTATGGAAGCAGATCATTATTTTTCTAATAGCTTTAAATATATAGAGAAGCATTGTCCGATTACCCCCTTTCAAGATTCAAATCCAGCCGCTGTCCTGCAGTGACTTTGTCAATTTCATACCTATATCAAGAATAAAAGTCAAAGTGTCAAACTCAAAGGTTGGTGTGAGAGGTTGACAATGCTGATTTCAACACATGGACGAAGTTATTCCACATGCAACTCATTGAGATCAGAGGTTTATGTGATCTCCAAGCCATTGAGGTGGCAAAACAGGTGGGTTGTGTAACGGGTCCAAATGGGTAATTTTTCAGCATGGTACTAGGTTGATCCATAACCACTTGTTTGTCTGTTTTTCTTATTTTTTTCTTATAAGTAAGCAATGCATTAAAAAATAAATAATAAAAATATGCCACCAACAGTCTTTGATCCAATAGTCATTTACCATACCTTAACTCGCTGCGCATCTTCTCTATATCACTCTTAAGTTTCTCTGTCTCACGTTGCAACAAAGAAAAATGGTTTTCCTGTGATGGGAATTCAATATGATTATATGTTATAATTATCAGCTGTAATATGGCCTTGACAATTTAGCGTGTTTGTGGTATTACTATGGATGATAATATTACATTCACAGCCCGCTACTTGCACCAATTGGCTCCTAAAGAATCTTGATGGATGAATCTACCCCTCGAGTCATAACTAACCATTTAAGGGATGGTTAATGCCATATTTACATTATATTCAGTTATCATCTTGTTCAAGTTCAATCATAACTATTTGATCAGATATTCATAATAAGGTGATTTTTCATTTCCTTCCTAAAACTATTATGTCATCCATGTGTGCCTTCATCAAATCAAACTTGCCTGTAAGTAAACAATAAAATCCATTGCCTATGATATTCAAAGATATTATCTGCATGTTGATATAAACATGATTGCATACCAATCCTGCAACTAAATCTATGTTGAAAAGATCAATAGCATATTCACCATATAGTTGTCTTTTTGTTTTCTAAATAATATGAACTAGGTGAAGATCCAAGGGCCAAGGCCAAACCCAATCACCAAATGGTTAAAAAGTGTCTGATGTCTTTTATTAGTTATTTAGACTTAATCTTGGACATTCAACTGCATTTGTAGAACTACTAACAGGCTGTTTGGTATCTTCTTAATGGTCATTAAGAGGCTATGAACCATCCATTAAGAGGTAGGCTCTTAATGACCATTAAGAGACCACCAAACAGCCCCTAGTTTTCTTTATCCCTCATGTAACAATCCAGTGTCCTAATTACAATACATCAACATTATATAAAATGCAAACTATGAATGATTGGTATATGAATCATTACATGCTCTGTTTGAAGGAAACTTACAAAGAAAAAAGATTAGGAAAGACAAAGAACAAAATAACAACAATTTGAAATCATAAATATTATGACCATTTCCCAATACTAAGTGAAGAAGTGCCTTTATTAGAATATTATTAAAAGCCTACATCAAAACAACTCAACGGCATAAATGACATGTGAAATATGAACAGGACCTCAACAAAGATGTACTTTATGAGTGCTAGATAAAGTTTATATCATAAGTACATGTACATTAAGGCCTCTGGAGAATTCACAACAACATGATTCATACAGCACCCATTACAATCTAGACTAGACTAATGGCATAAAATGTTCCAATTTATAAACATAAGCATTCTAAGTTTCTAACACATTACACCAATCCAAAACAGCAAATAAGCTAATCACCTGAGAGCTTTGCACCCGAGACTTAAATTTCCCCAAATTACCATCTTGAGTCATCTCAATCTTACACCACATATACCACAAAGGCAAACCATTAAAGTTAAACCACAAACAACATACACTAAGAGATACCATTAACTTCACTAATTAACATTAGAACCGAACCCTTTGCATTTCACCCTTGGAGACAAACGACTGAGCCACATTCTCCAAACTGTCATTCAAAACCTCGATAATCGCAGACGTAATCGCCTCAGCTTGCTTCGAAGGCACACCTTCACCTTCCAATCTCCTAACCTAATAATTCATCTCAAATACTTATCCAACTCAATAGCAGTTAATGTCAATAAGCATAACGATTAACAATTTAGTAAAATGGGCTTACTAGGGCTAGGGTATCGACGAGAAACAGGCGTTTGGCATTAGATTGAACAGAAAATTGTCTGCGATCAAATCTGGTATGATGTGGATGAACGTGAGATGAGATTGAAAACGTATTTGTGGAGATGAAACAGACATCGGAAAACGAGAAGACGATAGGGTGAACGGACCTTAGTTTGGTTCTGGCTCGAACGTAGGTTGCATAACGGCCATAAACATTGAATCTGTGATCGAAATGTTGAATATGAAATATTTTAATCCTATGAAGTTCGTCGATCAACAAGAGCCTTGCGCTCCACCATCTGAACTGGAGGTCTTGTTGACGATTGACATTCAGGATTTGTTTTTCACTCAGACTCGGAAACAAGCATTCGAATCATGGATGTATGGTGTATTTAACACATAATCTTTCTATAGAAGGATTAGCGTCTAGCGAGTCCTAGCGATATTATGTGTAAAAATTATTTCTGTACAATTTTTAGAAACTAAAAATAATAAAGATAGCTGATCAAACTTTTTTCCGTTTAAATCTCACTCGTATAATCATCTTAAATTTATATTTTTACATGATGATGAAAAATATATTTTTTTTGTAACTGAGATAGCTCTTGACATCACAAACAACACTATTATCGGGTCAATTAGATTATCACACACATTTACTGAACTTGAATAAATAAAAGACACTGCTTAGCTAACTAGCTTTCAATCTTTCACGCATGTGTATTAGGCCTAGATCATCCATATTCTGCACCTTTTCATTTGAACCACTGGGCCAGAATTCAACCCGCTATAATAGTCTATACAGAACCAAACCGATTTCATTTGATCGGGCCAATCATAGGTCAACAGTCAACTGACAGCTTTTGGAGGTTGATTTTGTAAGAAAAAATGGTATTGAGAATAAAGACTGATGTATTCTCAGTCAATAAATCATGGGTTGTTACAACTTACAACCACATCTAGCAGCAGTAGACACATGCTTTGTATATATAGAGCTTATACATAAATGGTCAACAACACAGATAACAGGCCGTCGAGTCAACTCTCATGGATGAAATAGTTGCAGGAAGCTCCCTTCGTTACACCGCCCGCCTCATAGAATTTACAAACACCACGCTGCCCTTTTGGCAGTGCTCGGGGATAACCACCACCATTCCCACTGCCGCCACTACCAAACGTAGACTGCCTAACCCAAGGATTACCATTCCTACCATACCCTGAATCCTCAACCCTGTAACCTCTTTCTCTTAGACTATTATTGTTAAATCTATCCCCACCGTAAGTTTGCTGATGCAGGTCCCACCCTACAGTCACGCCTAGACTCATGTTTAAATGTGGGGTGGCCTGGGTCATGATTTCTTGAGCTGGTCTTCCGAATTATACAAGTTACCTTGTCGCGAGTGAACTTTGCCTGATTCGACAGGCAAAGGTTGTGACAGTGGCAGGGATTGTGGTGGTTGGGATGGTGGTGGAGGTCCTACAGCATCAAACTTTGCAGGCTGCACCATTCCATCACCTGCTTCCTTGTGGTCGGTTCTAAACTGAAGTACCACATCAGGGATCAGGTCCTTTGATTTTATAGTTGTGGGTTCACTGTGTTCACCTTCGTTATGTTCGTTTGAACCATCTGCCCGGTCATGGCTCGTTTCAGAAGCATTGGTTTCTCTTTCTTGCTCGTCAGCTTTTATGGAACTATTATCATCAATCATGTCTTTGGCAATAGTTTCGGGTGGCATTTCAGGCCACTTAAACTGTAAATCAAATACATTACTGTTGCCTAGAGAAGTTCCCACGGTGGTGGTGGTGCTGCTGCTGATGGTGGTGGTGGTGTTGGTGCTGGTGGTGGATGCAGTGGTCGGTTGAAATGGCAAATGTATCTCAGCTCCGCTGGAACTAAAGGCATCACTTCTTGAACCCTGATTAGGGGTGGGACTGAAATCCTCAAAAGACCCATTAAACAAATCCTCTACAAAACTGTTCCTTCTTGATGTAGGCGAAGGGAAACCATTTTGAGACTCCATTGCATCAACTTCAGCCAACAAATCCGAAACAGATTCTTCCGCCAAAGTGCTAAACTCAATTGTTTCACGAACACCTTGCCATGCTGGCAAACCATTATATTCAGGCTGTGATGACGCTGGGGGTGATGAAGGAATAGCTTGCTCTATTTTGGCACTTGTAGCAACACCACGATCAGTAGGCGAATATCCGGTCCATTCTTTAGCTGTTTCAGGAAGTTGGGCCCCGCCAACATTCTCAGCTTCTTTACCTACATCATTTTGAACTTTTTCAACTACATGGGTTGTTGTTTCCTTGGGTGTGGGACTTGGTAAATCCACGAGATCTGCACTTGCAATATCAAAAACTGAAGGCGTGTTCTTGGTATCTGCACCATTTCCTGCTGGTGTTGGGCTAGCCAGATCTGTCGTGTTTGACTCGTTTGATTTCCCAAAAGAAGAGGTGTTAGTGGTACCGTTGGCAATCCAGTTTTGTGCAGAAGATTGCCCCATGGAGCCATGGGTACCAGATAATTTCTCATGGTTGACTGACTTTTGCGTAGGTGAAAGATTAGTAGTACGAACTGTGAGACCCTCAATTCGAAAACCACTTTATCAGTGGCTGTTTTAATGCTCAACTGCTGTTTTAAAAGATCGTTTAAGAGCAAAGATTCATTTTCTTGATTCTTCCATATCCTCATGTCTTCTGGAAAGTACCCAGTTGTACTCCATTTCTGCAATTGTACCATACAGAATGGCCCTTGAATTTTTCCACTTCACATTTTCCTCTAATTCACTATCATTGGAAATCGGGGTGTTCTTCACAGAGTAATTGAAGTAGATTTTCTGATGCAGAGTTATAACTGCGGTTGGTGAGTGTCGAGCCATTATAATCAACCTGACATTGTGTTTGACCCGAACTACTGGGCCTGTGAGCGTCATTTTTCATATTTATTCTCCCCATAGCCTTGGTAGAAGTAAGACCTCTTCGGCTTTCCGTGACCTGATATTAGCATTATTTGAAAAATCTTTTCCTTTTCTTATAGAGCTTGTACTTTTCCGACTAATGGCTGTAAACTTCGGTTTCATGAATTCTGTAGACACATTATAGAAAACTACAAGTTATTCACTTATTGTGATAAAATAATTGAACTATAAGTATAATTCGAAAAATATAAAACCAACCATGTTCTTTATTAAAATATTCCTCAGTATCATCGGTTTCATAATCAGGATTCATTTTAGGATCAGAATGAACCTCAGGAATTTCCCGCAATCTGCGTTCCCGCTCCTCAGGTGTCTTGAGAAGTTGGAGTTTCTCCACGTATTCTCTAAGAGTACAACTGGTCAGGAACTCAAAGGTCCCATTAGCCGAATATATTACTATAAAATATAAAAAAAATATATAGAAAGCAATCTATCATCATCAAAGGATCTTCCTTCTTACGCCCTTTTTCACTAGCTCTATCCCGAAGATTATTAAGCCGCAATGTCTCTGCTTCCAACAACTAAAATACGGAAAGAAGGAAAAATGCTAAATTTCTAAACCAATAAAATATAATTATCTATCTATTTAAAACCAAACGTAATGAATGTGAATTTAGAACTATAATTCAAAACTAAAATACATCTACAATATTTAAGTCAAAATAACTCACATCATTGAGCCTCGCAGACTGGAGGGACACCGCCTTGTCCTGTATCTCACCCTAAAGCAAGCACAAAATTAGCCAAAAAAAAAAAAAAAAAGCAAAAAAAGCCAATAAGTAACGGCACAAAATACTTACTACAGTAAAGCGTTTTACAAGCCCACATTTTATACTTTGTCTCAAACGTCTGCATTCATCCTGAACACAGGATTAAGAACGTAATTAATACTACTTATATTATGCTTTATGATTACTATAGAAACAAGAGAAAAGAAAACAATTGCACCTCTGAAAGATCTTGATTTGAAACTGTATCAATTGACACGGTCTCCTTCTTGTCCAGATTTAATACTTCAAGCACAACATCTGCAGATTTATTGCCAATTTTATATGGCGCATCTGCCTTACTTGTACCTGCAAACATCAACCATAATTTCCAGTGACGCGTCGGACATAATAGTTCCCAAAAATGGTGCCAGTTGCTAAAATGTTATTACCTACAACTTGGACAAGTCTGTACATGTCATGCTTCTGATCACTACCAGATATTCTTATTCTTACAATCGAACCAACCACTTTCTTGTGAAAATTTTCACGATCTTCAATAAGATTTTCCATTAATTTTCGGCGCAGGTATATTAGGTTCATATTATGGACATCAATGGCAGCATATTCATCTAATTTATTTTGTGGTGCCCGTTCTTCAGTTTTCTTGTGATTTCTCTTTTTCTTTTCTTTACCCACTGTCGCCATGTTATCAATATTCCAGTCAGGGTCAACGTGTTTTGCAATACTCTTGATTGTGTTCTTTGGGAGATCTTCATTTATGAAAAAATGGAATTCTAGAAGCTTTAACATTTCGAAATGACCAACACGTGGTTTCCCAAACAGAATCTTTAGCCTCGAATCACATACGATTTGACTTTTCTTTCGAGGGTCACGAAGATTATTTCTTTTTATGTATTCTAACATAAGTTCTTGCACGTCAAACTGAGATAACACTGATGTATCACCATTTTTCATGTGTGCAACAAAATCTAAGAGCTCTTTGGTTGCCCAGTCCTTCAATGCAATCGCAGTTGACCTTTCACTAGTACCTGGTTTTTTTTGTAATTACAGGCTCCTTATGGGGTGTTTACTAATCTGTTCATCCATTTTCCTTCTTTTAGAATCACTTGCCTCAAGATTCTGAGACATGTCTGATGAAATGTTTTTCAGATCATTCCGTCTCCGTCATGTACACACCTTTTAGATTCACTTGCCTCAAGATTCTGAGACATGTCTGATGAAATGTTTTTCAGATCATTCTCTCCATCATGTACATACCTTCTTTCAGATTCACTTGCCTCAAGATTCTGAGACATGTCTGATGAATTTTTTTTCAGATCATTCTCTCTATCATGTACACATGTTGATGAAACAGCTGAAGCGGTTGTACCAGCTTCTTTATGTGGATTTTTAGCTTGTGTAAGCTCATCGAGCGTTAAAGATAATTTTCCTTTTAAGTAGATCCAATACACCTTGAAAAGATACTCCCAACTAGTTTTGTCATCAAAATCCACTGGTGCCTGGACAACTTATACATAAGAACACGCAAGTGATGGCAGAAATAAATATCAAGCCTACACATAACGGTCCATACATTATTCATATTTAAAATTATGGTAGCATGGTTATGACATACCAAACTTGGATTACATATTTAATATCAAGGTATACCGTATATTAGTTTATATTATAGTGTTCATGAGGATATGATGTAGCATACCTTCTCATCCTTTTCTTGTCCACCGTTTTCAATCAGCATGATTGTTTTCATGCACACAGTGCAGAAGCCTTTATCGCCTCTAACACAAACATAATCAGCCTTCTTTATGCATCCTTTACACAATGAATATGTACAAGTATAGCACATATGATGCGCTGCCTTCTCGCATACACTGCATATATGCCAACCTGAAATTCATTAAAACATCATGACATTGAATTGTTCTCGGAACTTACTAAATCAACAATGATCGCCTAAAAGACTTAGCATGAATCGAATTTGCAACACTAAGGTTTCTTGATTTTAAGGCACAGTATCAAGAAAAGTAACATACCACAATTCCATTTAGCTTTTGATCGGAAAAACGCCTCATCCCTCTTCACACAAGCAGGATGATACGCCTTTGGACACCCTCTAAAAGAAAAGAAACAAAAAGAAAAAGAAACCATGTTATTCATCACTCACAGATCAACACAAAAGCATAACTTTTCCTGTATCAAACACCAAGCATAAAGGCAAAACTTTCACATTAACATCAATTCAACCACACCAACGTTCGCACAGAATTCAATCAAAATCCCAACGAACACACATCAACCAGCCAAAATCAATTCACAATCATCCTCTATAACAAGAAATCGACGAACACAAACCGGCGATCGCAGAGGACAAGACTCCCACCATCGAAGCAGATAAAGCAAACATCCTCCTCCTCCTCTTTAACCATCTTCACCGGCGGCGATTTCGCCTGAGCCCTAGGCGGCCGGCCCCTCTTCTTCTTCACCGACTCCACCACCACCACTCCCTCAGCTCCACCACCAACATCCGCCGGATCTCCGACCAATTTCGACCCAATTTCGCCATCAATTCCATGAATCGGTTGAGTTCGTTCAGAGCTTTGACTCTCAACTTCAGAATTTCGAACTTCCATAGACGAAATTGAAACGAATCAATTGATGTAGGGTTAAAGTGAGTTCATGAGCAGCAATTACATAACGAAAATAGGAAACCCTAGATTTCCGAAATTGGGAAGATGATGTATGGTAAGAGGCATCGTTGGTTAAGAGTCAGAAATGGAGGTGGTGATGTGAGTACGTGTTGTTTGACCAGTACGTCGTCGTTTTGTTAAAGAAGGAGGTGATGACTGATGAGGGTGAAGTGCTTGTGTGTGATGGTTGATGAAGGTTTCGGCAACACGAAAGCGTTGCGAGAAAGAGAGAGCGATGAAGGCGGCACTTGTAGATTCTCTCGGATACTTGGCTACATGTGATTCGATTTCTTTTATGTTTTCTTTACACCGTCTCCAGCAAATCAATGCTGGAATTTTTTTTTTATCTTTCTCGTTTTTAAATCATGGTAATTTGATGAGTGGTGTTATCTTTCGGGCGGTATGTGAAATGTTCTTGGTGTATTGTACCATGTTGATACGTTTTCACAAACCTGAGTTGTAAATCAGTGGCTAGTTGAGAGATGGCTTGTGGTTTCTTCGCCTTCTTTGCACGTATTGCGGACTGCGATAATATATATACTTATTTCTTTGCAAGAGTTTCTGTTGTTGGAATTTTATTTAGTGTTGCTTGTGAGCTAAATATATTTACCTTTAATGACGGTCGTTTGTTGCGTATATGAATTTAGCTTCCACGTTCTACCATTTTTTTTAATTAACGTTATAGTGTAGTGTTTTGATAGTACCTTCTCGCCAAGATCATTCATCTCTTTGGTTCAAGTCATTTAGTTCCACGTATTCATTTTGAGTGAATTTCCAGCTCCAATTTAGTATGTTTCCATTTATCTTTTAAAGAGGATCAATCACTTCGCATTTTTTGTTTTTTATAATTGGAAAGAATTTTAGAATGTGTCCGTAAATCGAGCTTAGTTTGACCAAGTATCCATTGAAATAAAGCTTTTTCCATCACTTATCAAATCCTAATCAACTTAAGAGGGTCGGTCACTCTTTATATGTAACTAAATGATTATGTTATAATTTACTTGAATGAGTGGAAACATGTAAGTTGAGTGATAAATTCTTGACTGCTGAGACACACGTGATTAACCGTAGATGATCGGTGGTGGGTGGGTGAATAGGTGGGTGACTTTGCATAAAAGTAGCACAATTCGGAAATGATAACCTTCATTATGAAGTCAACGAACTTAAGATGAAATATTGAAGGATGAATGCTCAAATTGAGATTTATGGTTAATGAATATCACAAGGGGTGTGTAAGCTTGACTTACAAACATTGAAATATCAATAAACATAGGGTTGTGATGTTGAAGAAGCCAAACCTTCATAAAAAAATTTATGTTAACAGATAATAGTAACTCACATGGAATTAGAATATAACCACAACGTGATTATGTACCCATGAAATGATGTGGAATACTTTAGGTTATCATGCACAGGGTAGTTAAATTACATTTCATTTTTCATATAAGTTTTGGTTGTTAAATAGGTGAATTGAGAAGTGAATTTTGTGGAGTTATATGTATTAATAAAGAGTTGTCTTAAACAAAACTGGGTTGGGTGTCGGCCAAAGCTGAAAAATGAATTCTCACTAGCTCGTCCACACTTATGCAAAACTGACCAATGCCTAAATTATGATTTTGGAGTTTTTCCTCGTATTTTGTGCATACTATTTATGTACAAATGTGTATATCAACTAGCGTATATTCACTTAGCATTGTCTAATGATTTTTTACTTATATGTTTCCCAGAAACCCATTATAAAGAAAAGATTGTTATTTAATGCCAGCCATCATATTTTAAATGGGTAATTAGTTAATCATGTTATCTTTTGATGTTCTTATAAATCTATACACCTATCAATTTCCTTGCGTTATAAAGTTCTATGACGATCATAAAGTTTTCTCACGTATACTTTTGATATTTCAAACGAGATAAGTCATCATACTAGCTTTTCATATCTTAGGCTTTAACAAAAATCCTTTTCTATTTATTTATTTTGTGTTGTCGTTGGTGCTAGAAAATAAAAGAAAAGATAATGATTATTGAACCAAGAGGGTACCTAAGGGCTAAGGAGTAAAGATGACAGTTGGGCTCAGAGGACATATGTTTTTCAACTGGGCCTGGACCAATGTTTATATGGGTTATTTGATCTTTATTGACATTTTCTTAACTACAAGAAATGCTATTGTTATTTAATAGTATTACGTAACGTATGAAATCGAATATGCGTCAATAAACCATTATAAAAACATTTCGTCTTTTCAGGTTCAACTTTCGGCTCAGAAATAATGCACGCATAATTCAAAAGAAATATAGATTAAGTTATCCAATATATATTAATATAAATATAAATACAAAGATAACATAATTGTTTAAATAAAATCCCGCTTATCAATATCAATATTATCTAATAATAACTAGTAATAATTACTAATCTTCATGTGTCTAAGATCAAGTTATAAACATAGCCAATAACGATGTTAGTTGTTTCGAACCCATAAAATAACTTTGTCATTATTTATTCTAGCAAGTGTGTTTCTAGAACCGTAAAAAATTTATCTATACATGTTGAAACGAGACACCTAACCTTTTTAGTTTTTAATGATAAATAAACTAGTGGGATGAATATGCTCGATGAGGTGGAGTGTTGGAATTTGTAAAACTTGTTTTGACAACTTGTACATTAGTATTTACTATACGGTTTCAAATAAACTTTACATTGAAAAATCAGTTTTGTAAAAAAGCACCTCGAAACATTATAAATATAAACACGTTGCAACGCCAAATTCAGACTTTGTGAAACATCATACTTTAAGAGTTGTAAGGAAACCAAAAAACTATAAAAAAAAAATTAAAACTTTTAAGCAAATTTTACACTTTTACGTTATTACGCTCCACTTCACCTTGAACGAAATTTACATCAAAACACACACAAATAAAATGTTGCAACCATATATTCAATATTTAGTAACGCGTCATATATTTGTTTGTTGTTTGAGAAAAACAAAAAAATTATTAATGATCCATATGTTAAAAGGTAATCGAGTAAAAGAAAAAAAAAACAAAATCACTAGTATAAAAAGTATAGTAATTAAAAAAGCTAGCATAGTATAAATTGAACTCAAAAGACATAAACAAAAATGCTCCAAGCACTTGTACATTAACACATGTGATTTGTGTGTCTCCGAGACTGAAAAACAAAGTAATGTGCACGCGTGTGTGGCCTTTATCTCGTATATAGTCTTTCGTAGTTACGAGTTTCCTCTTACATCTCTCCTCATTACGTCTCTAGTTTGAAACCTTTCACGCCACATAAGTCAGGAATAAGCATCAATGCATCACGTATCCTAACTGATCAAAATATTTTAAAGGACAACACATTTTTTATGCTCATAAGTACATGCATTTTAAATTAATCTAACTCGTTCAATTTGTGATGTTATTATTTTTACTTTAATAAAGGGGTAATAAGAATTTGATACTTTCTCATAATTTGACGAGAAGCTTGAATAAAGAGCGAGTGCGACACCTCATCTGATCGGCCCCACGTGTTTGAATAAACTGTGTGCATTTAATTTTGACTTTCCGCAATTAAATCCAATTTGGACTACATGGAAGGACAAAAAAATTTATTTTCTACAATTTATTGATACGTTTGATTTTTATATATAAATTGAAACCATGATTTTGTATTTTCAAAAGTCAAAGTTCTCAGAGCATTAACAATCCATTTCATATTTTTATTCATATAATTAACTAAAAATTATTATTATTTTTTATTTTTTCAACTAAATAATATTTTTTATATTTTATTATTATTTTTTTCTCTCCTCCACTCACAACCACTTAAAATATATTAAAAAAATTATAGGGTTTTGAATAGTGTTTCCCAAAAATACAGATTGAACAGTAAATTTCTCATATCATTCACTCACAACCACTTATACCATACCATATAATATAGAAAATACATTCCCATAAATTTAAGGAACGTGCCCTGAATGCTCTTAGGGTAAAAGGAGTGTTCACATCACACCACACACCACAAGTCATATTTATCATGTTACATTAAAGCACACCACACCATTGAAGAGGGATGCTCACCGTGTTTTTTGGGGGGTGGGGGAGCCTAACGGCTCTTAGCAACGTTTAAAATGGGAAAGAAACACCCGGCGACGTGAGGTATATATATATAGCATCTCTGACTTTGAAGCATGTGTTATTCAACTTCAAGTATTCAACCCCATTTTGAATTTTTGTCACAACTTTTTTCCTCTTGTTTCATTTGACCACCCAATCATCATCAATAATATTGTTTCTTTTGAGCCACAAAACAAGGGAGCATGCATCCAAATTTGTAAAAAGGCCCCTCCCTCTCAAATAATTTATTTATGTTTCTTTTAAAAAATTGTAAATTGCTTTATTGTTTTTCTGATTTGATCAATTACGAATAGGACATAATTTAGGTGAACAATTATTTCGTTCGCTATCGTTAAATTGATGTAAACCTAACAGTTGATACAAATATAGTTTTTTTTTTATTTTTATAAAAATAAGTAACATATTACATAGGATATATACCATGTTTACATCATAGATGCCGGAGAAGGACATGTAGACAAATTATTTTTGAATAATTAATGATGAACTCTGAGGGGATGTAAGAGATATAAAAGGAGGAGAGACACATAAAAGAATGGGAGAAGACGGACAACCGACTTGAAAAGTGGTGAGGATGCACGTCCCTCACTAATGAAGACGATCTAAATTTTATATTCATTAGTCATAATTGTGGGTTATTATCTATTTAATACCATGGAATTATTCTGCTATTTAATTCACATTTTTTTTACCATTACAATGTTAGTAGTTACGGTAAATACAAGACAAAGGGGTAAAATCACATGTCCAAAAATATCAATTTCAAATCTTAGAGTTTAGAAATGAATTGTTTTAAAATGCGTATCATTTATGTTATTTTTTATTTGCCCAAAAGTTAATAGAAGGGACCCTTTCACCATCACCACTCATGGCCCCATATCTTTTAAGAGTTAAGAAGATAATATTCCAAAATCAGGGTGAAAAAAAGGCACTCATGTTTCTGCTATTTCTTTATCTGACGAATTAATTTTTTTTAACTTATATGGTTTAAATGGTTTATTTGATTATTCCATCTTTTGAAAGTAGAGTAGTAGACAGATTATTTTTGAGTGTCTAATTTAATTAAGTAGTTTGAGACATTTTTTTCTAAAAGTAACTAAGAGCACTAATGACATCTTCACCCAGTGACATTTAATATTTATTAATATTGAAATGATGTGAGTTTAAGTTTCATAGAGCGAACAATATATGGATTTAAGAGTAGAATTTAAAGATTTATGAAATTAAATAAATATATGCTACGAATTTACTTTTTGGATGAAATAATTAAATAAATTGTTTTTAACATGTTGGTTAAAATGTTTATGTATATACATCATCTGTTTAAATATGCATTCCAACACCACTTAATGATATTTATCTAGATATGTTTCTCAAGCAATATTTAGTAACTAAATATTAAAGAGCTCGTTTTGACTGTGCATCCAAATCATTAATTTTTTATTGTAATTGAATATAACTGACTAAATTTCTATATTATAAACCAACTTTAATGTAATCCTATTTGTGTTTTACTTCAAGGTAAATTGTATAAAAATGCACATACCCAGAAAACAAATATATAACTTATATTTCATACTTGCTACTTTAAACTTAAGTTTTAAAACATGTAAGTCAAATTATAATATTTGAACATTAAAATTTAAATGTTGCAATGTAAACGCGTATCATAAAATTAAAATGTTATAAAATAAAATTTTGAATTCTAAAATGCACATCTAAAAACTTAAATACGGAGACTAAATTCAAAAAAAAAAAAACATACAAAATTAACAATTTTTAAAATGCATGTTTTTTAAAAAATAAAAATTTACCCGAAAAAAGGAGGCACGAGTGTCCCTTTTGAACCATGCCAGACCAAAGTAACCATATCTATCATGCACTCATATGATCTAAAAAGTGCATTAAAGTTCTTTTCCACGTGGCTTTTCCAAAAGAGTGCAGGCTTTTTATATTGAAGATACATATACATATATTGCACAAACTTATATTCGGCAAAAACAATAAGTAGGAATCGTATTTTATTACTCGGTTTTGATAAATCTATTTTCTGGTCATAGTGTAGAATGCGAATGTTATATAATAATGGATTATTTTTATTATAGTCTTCATATATTATTTGTCAAATATAATACCTACATTTTGTTTATATGCTACTATCATACTCATGTCAACTAGTTATCTCTTAACATCAATTTGATGACAATATTTGTCATAACATGAAACGGATTTGAGAGTTATACAAAATTATTTGTGAAAATTATTTATTTTATTTGAACTTTAATAATTGTTGTTATTTAATATTATTCTTGGTATATAATAATGGTTTATGTCTTCATCTTGGAGTGATGGTAAAGTTGTGTTGTCTCCGATCAAGAGTTAGATGAGACGGAATGGTCACAAGGAAACAACCCGGGAGAAGACGTGTGACATCCGGCGGTTTTTTCCCTAGGACGAAAACACCACTTCAGATCCGGTGAACAAAAAAAACCTGAATCGGGGAATATTAACTGGTACTCATTGGTTGAAGACGTGAGTGATTTAAAAAAATATTAATTTGGGGAAATTTGGGGAAAAACTAGGACAACTCGATGCAAAATCAGGAAAAAAACGAAAGAAAATTATGAAAAATGAAAAAATAATTTAATATGACGTTGATATGCCAACCTGTAAAACCTGAGACAACTCCCACTCCCTTATAGCTTCACATACTACAAAGTGCAAGTGTGATGATTTTATCATTTGATGCATTTAATCCTCCTAGTTTATATAATTACACCATATACCCATAAGTTTAGATATTACGACTGCTATCTTTACCTTTTTTTTTGTCAAAATACAAAACCCCAAACTAGTTAAGTAGGGTCAACTTCTAATAATGAGATTCACAACACCTTACTTCATTATGCAAAACCTATTCTAATATATGTTTCTTAGCACTTATAAATTTTATTTAACCTAAAATTAATAATGACAATATGTAAACCTTACGGAAATCAAGATGTTACATCATGTCTCTCAATGACTTGATGAATTGGGTTGTTACTAGAGGACATGAGTTTGGTTTCGTCATAGTTAACTTAAACGTGACTGTGGTAGCGAATGCAAAGGAGTAGCGAAAGTTAGACATCATGACACCGAAAGGATGAACCACTTGTTTCAATTAGTGGGAAACACTTCAAAAAGTGTGATGATTGTATGCTACGATGACATGTAATGAACATAACCATCTACATTCCTAACATTTGAAGGAACATCCATTTACAGTGAGATTGTTTGATGCTGAAATTATTTAATGGAGGAGCTGACAAAATAGAATATTGAGCCACGTAACGCCTATTAATACATACAATGCAGGTTAAAACATATGTAAAACTAATCATGTTGAAGCAAGTCTAATGTAGGTTATTTTCTCACCATTGCATTCTAAGGGTTTATGTTTATGACCATAAGGAAGAAAAATCCACTAATGCCTTAAAGGACTAATTCTTTATAATTAACATCGTTTAAGATATGATGCACGTTCCAACATTTGATGATAACAAATATGATGTACAAAACATGCAATTTGTTCAAATTGGTGTAACTTGCAACCAACAAGATGATTTGCATTGCTTTTGCGTTTATAGCTAAATAGGAGGAGACCTTCACTTGGGTGCTAAAAAGTCTAAGAGCAACATTGATAATGAATGCAATCACATATGATAAAGACCTTGTTGTAATGAATACTTGCTCGGTTAACATGTAGATGACACACGTTTCAGAAAATTATTAAGAACCACAAGCAAAACTTCACCTTACAACAATTGTGGGATGCTTTTGATTTCATGTGAAAAGATATTATTCAAGCCTCCCATGTTAAATACATAGGAGTACACGTACAAGCAACTTCATCAAAATTTGATACTTAGTCATTCAAGTAATTTTTCTAATCCTTGTATTCATTGTTCTTGTCTGTTTTATGTGAGATTAAACCAACTGTTGTAACTTTTCGAGAGTACTTAATTACTTGAGTCGTTTGAATTGGTCAACACAATCTAGTATTATTTGAATTAGTCGACACAATCTAGCAATGTTTGATTATTATGAAACAATGTTTCTACATAAGCTTTAGACATAACAATATGAGAAAATGTTATAGATATAATCACAAGAGAGCTGAACTGGTTAAATGAGCTACTAGAATCTTTTTCATTGTGTGGCCCAAACCGTTCTATTATATTCAATGGATATTTTTTGAAGGAACGTTACTTGTTCCCAAATGACAATAGTATGATGAAAATGAATTGTTGAAACAACATTTTAACTTCCAACCTAAAGTAGTGAAAAAAAGTTGGTTGATGAAGGTCGAAGCAATAATAAATCCAAGCACAACATATAAGCAAGAGTATGTAGCTCAAATTAATACTCGTGGGTGTCCAACTTTAAAGTATCAGAAAAAAAAAGACAACTTGAAAGTACAAAAATACTCCTTAAAAAAGAGGGATCAAATTGGTTAAAAACGAAACTTGTAGGATAAGAAAAGCAATTTATAAATTTAACACTAAACTTGTTAAAATAGTCAGATCTTAAGAACACTTTGTTTTTATATAATGGTTGATGTCTTAATGATTTTTAATATTATCATAGTTAATTACTAAAATCAGTATAAAAATTAAAAGCCAATTTACACCTAACAAACATAATCTAAACATAACAATAAACAATATTAATTTAGAAATATGATCACACTTCCATTAATCTTCACAAGATGCCTTGTAATAATATTCAAAGATTTGGACGAGTGTTGAGCTTTACTAGTAAACAAAGCGTTGAGCTGGGGTCTCAGTGTCTTTATATCAGTGTCTTTTTGGGGTTTTGCAAAGGAGTGATACAGTAGGGGGGTAGTGCGCACAGTGGCGCAAAATACGGCAAACGTACTATTTTGGTCGTCATTCTAGCCTTCTTCTCAACGTTAACCCCTTCTCCGGCTAACCTACGCTTTCATGCCCCCATCCGTTACATTTCGTTGAAAACAGCTTCACAATGCTTCAACGCCGACCGCCGTCCACGGCGGCCGTTGCTATCGTACTCACTCTCCTCCTCCTCTCCTCCGCCACTTTGCTAACGTTCGCCGACAGCTCTCCAGAAACCCTAGCGGAGATCGATGCACTTGTGGATTTCAAATTGAATCTTCGTGATCCGCTGGGTGCATTCGCTGGCTGGAGCCGCTCAACCCCGTCGGCTCCGTGCGACTGGCGAGGCGTCGGCTGCTCCGGCGGCCGCGTCACCGATCTCCGGCTACCGCGCCTCCGGCTACAAGGTGTATTGTCTAGTAAAGTTGGTGATCTACGCATGCTGCGGAGGTTGAGCCTCCGGTCGAACAGCTTCAACGGGAGTATTCCGGTGTCTATATCGAAATGTGAGCTTTTGCAGTATGTTTTTCTTCAGTATAACTCGTTTTCCGGCGAGATTCCGCCGGAGATCTCGAATCTCAACGAGCTTTTGATATTTAACGTCGCTGGAAACAATATCTCCGGCGAAGTTCCGAACGGTCTCCCTTCAAGCCTACGGTACCTCGATCTATCGTCAAACTCGATCTCCGGCGAATTACCGATGAACCTCTCGGAATTGCGTGATCTTCAGCTAGTCAACCTTTCATACAACCACTTCACCGGTGCGATTCCGGAGAGCTATGGAGCTTTACAGAACCTTCAGTTTCTCTGGCTTGATCACAATCGGTTGCAAGGTACGTTACCTTCTGCTAGCGAAATGTGTTTCACTCGTGCATTTTAGCGCCGACGGTAATGCAATCGGAGGTGTGATTCCGGCGGGGATTGCTTCGCTTCCGAAGCTTCAAGTAATCTCTCTCTCGAACAACAATCTCACTGGTTTAATTCCGGCGTCTATGTTCTGTAATGCGTCGATTTATCCACCATCGATTAAGAATGTTCAGTTGGGGTTTAATGCCTTCACGGATATTATTCCTCCTCCGTCTTCTAGCTGTTTTAGTGTTCTGCAAGTTTTGGATCTTCAGCAGAATCAGATTCACGGGAACTTTCCTTTGTGGTTGACTACTTTACCTACATTAACGGCTTTAGATGTTTCTGGTAATCATCTCTCCGGTAAAATTCCGAGTGAGATCGGGAAATTGAGGCGATTGGAGGAGCTAAAATTGGCGAATAATACTTTATCAGGTTTGTTTCCAAGTGAAATCAAGCAGCTCAGTAACCTAAGGGTGTTAAATCTCGAAGGGAATATGTTCACCGGTGAAATCCCTAGGTTTTTGAGTGAGCTAAGAGGGCTTAAGATGCTGTACATGGGTGGAAATCAGTTCAATGGTAGCATTCCTTCGAGTTTTAGCAATCTTACAGAGCTCGAAACACTGAGCTTGAGAGATAATAACCTCACAGGAAGCTTGCCTGAAAATCTGATGTCAATGAGCAATCTTACAACATTGGACCTTGAAGGAAACAGTTTTTCCGGTGAAATTCCGGTGAGTATTGGGAATCTGAAAGCGTTATCAGTTCTGAATTTGAGTGGGAATGGGTTCTCCGGTAAGATTCCGGGGAGCATTGGGAGTTTGTATAAGTTAACTGCCCTTGATTTGAGCAAACAGAATCTCACCGGAGAGTTGCCGTTGGATCTTTTCGGTTTACCTAACCTGCAACTGGTTGCTTTGCAAGAGAATTCGTTCTCCGGTGATGTCCCTGAAGGTTTCAGCAGCTTGTTAGGTTTGCATTACTTGAACCTCTCTTCAAATTTGTTTTCTGGTCACATTCCTGCAACTTTTAGCTTTCTTAAGTCATTGGTTGTTCTATCTTTATCAAATAACAATATCTCCGGCAACATCCCACCAGAGCTTGGCAATTGCTCTGATCTTCAGGTTCTTGATTTGGGTTCAAACACTTTGAGTGGGATAATCCCTGTTGATCTTTCACATCTCTCACATTTGACCCAACTCTATTTGAGTAACAATGATCTTTCGGGTGTAATCCCACCAGAACTTTCCAGCATCCCATCCCTGAACTCCATTATTCTAAACTCCAACCATCTTTCCGGCAGCATTCCAGAGTCCTTTTCCTATTTGTCTAACCTCACTTCACTAGATCTCAGTTCAAATAACTTGATTGGTGAGATTCCAGCAAATCTTTCAGCAATTTCAAGCTTGGTGCATTTTAACGTGTCAAACAATGATCTCGAAGGGCAAATTCCAGAGCCATTGGGTTCGAGATTCAACAATGAATCTGTTTACGCGGGTAATAGTGGTTTGTGTGGGAAACCATTAGATCGAAAATGCAAGGGGACGACTAGTGGTAGTAGAAAAAGAATGATTTTGCTGATTATTGTGGCTGCTGCTGGAGCTGTTTTCATGTCTATATGTTGTTGCTTCTATACATACAGTCTCCTCAGATGGCGAAAGAGGATTATAGAGAAGTCAAAAGCAGGGGAAAAGAAAAAAACGAGTCCACAACGAAGCTCGGGGACTCGAAGCAGTGGTGAAAATGGAGGCCCAAAGCTTGTCATGTTCAACAACAAGATTACTCTGGCTGAAACCCTGGAAGCAACCAGACAATTTGATGAAGAAAATGTTTTGAGCAGAACCCGATTCGGGTTGATCTTTAAAGCGTGTTACAACGACGGAATGGTGTTATCGATTCGTAGACTGCAAAATGGGTTACTCGACGAGAGCATGTTTAAGAAAGAGGCAGAATTGCTCGGGAAGGTCCGACACCGTAATCTGACTGTTCTTCGAGGGTATTACGCGGGCCCACCTGATCTTAGGCTACTTGTGTATGACTACATGCCTAATGGTAACCTTGCTACATTGCTTCAAGAAGCATCTCACCAAGATGGGCATGTTTTGAACTGGCCCATGAGGCACCTAATCGCGCTCGGTATAGCCCGTGGTCTAGCTTTCCTCCATTCAACCACCATGGTCCATGGTGATGTCAAGCCCCAAAATGTCCTATTCGATGCAGATTTTGAAGCCCATGTGTCTGAATTCGGGCTAACCCCACTCGCCACCACCAGATCACCAGAAGCAGCCACCTCCAGTTCCGCTTCAGTGGGGACCTTGGGGTACGTGTCACCCGAAGCAATACTAACCGGTGAAGTCACAAAAGAATCAGATGTCTACAGTTTCGGTATAGTTTTGCTGGAGTTGTTAACAGGTAAGAAGCCAGTGATGTTCACACAAGATGAAGACATTGTGAAATGGGTGAAAAGACAGTTGCAAAGAGGTCAAGTTTCCGAGCTTTTGGAACCCGGTTTGCTTGAGTTAGACCCCGAATCATCTGAATGGGAAGAGTTCTTGCTTGGTGTTAAAGTCGGGCTGCTCTGCACAGCACCCGACCCACAGGACCGACCCACAATGGCAGACATTGTGTTCATGCTCGAAGGCTGTCGGGTCGGTCCTGACATTCCGTCATCAGCTGACCCCACCTCCCAACCCTCCCCGGTGTAAGCCCGAACCCGCATTGACCCGAAAATAACCCAAAACCCAAGTTTGTTTTGTTTTAACATTAATTTTCTATTGATGTTTGCCCATGATTTCATTGTAGTAATTGTAGCCTAGAGTTTGGTATTTTAAAATCTGTTAATTTTAGGGTCTTTAAGTTTACAGTTTAGTTTTGTACTTTACAACCGCCGTGCCCCCGGCGGCGACGCCGTGGTTGGTGGTGGGTGGAAGGAGAGTTGAGTCCGGCGGGGGAATAGTAACGTGGTAGTCAGTGGGGGTCCTGACAATAGAGCCGTTAATGCATCGCACTTATTTTGATAATAATTATTCCATCAACCCCACAATATATTTGCATAAATCTGAGTCTGTGATGCATAAAAAATAATAATTGGCTTTGATTTGGGGTCGTAGCAGTCTTTTTTATTTTTTTGGTGTTTCAAATAACAGACTGTCATCGTGATCTTTGACTTGTGACGAATATTGTTAGTAACGAATATATCTACGTCTTCATACTGTAATATAAAAGTAATTTGAGATGACACGTGATAGCATTACAATTATTTTCACCAAAATTTTCTCGTCTCTCTCTTATATTAAACAATACTTTAATTATTAATAATATTATTTAATACTTTTTTAAATTTAATAAATTAAGAAAGAAATCTGTTCATTAATGTTATTTTTAAATAAATAAATTTTTTATAAAACAATAATTTTTTTTAAAGCATAAAACTTTTTTAAAAATACGAAATATTTTAACATTGGTATTTCTAAAAAGTCAATTTTTTAAAAACCAAAAATAATCAAATTTGGGAGTTATAATAAGAAAATTTTTAAAAATGACATTTTTATACGGTTTGTTTTAGAACAAAATGTTTATTTTTTGAAAAAAAATTTTAAAATAAAATTTTAAAAAGTTGATATTATTGTTTTATTATTTATAGTCATTTTTCATATGTAATTTCAGTCATATCATATCTTAGAATATTATTTTATAATTATTTAATTTTTATTATATTAATATTTTATTTATTCAACCCGTGTAATACACGGGTTTACTAAAGCTAGTATTGCATATGTTGGTTATCATTAACTTTTTCAGAACGGGTAATTAGATACCAGTCTGTTCATAAATCATACTACTAAAATATATCAAGATTAAAATTTAAACTCTGGTTTTCTTTGTTGATTTTTAAAATTGAGTTATCAACCTAAATATTAGTCAATTCTTTTAAGAATTCAAGTAATAATACACGCTTAAATACGTTCAGGACCTCTAATTCTATAGAATTGAGATGCTAAATAATTCTCTTTTAAACAATGTTTCTGTTTGATAGATAATTTATGAAGTAACATTTAATGAGCATCTTATAATATATCATGATGTTCTTCAAATGGTGTCGAAGATATAATTAAAAGGCACCTAGTAAAAAGCTAGAGAGCTGGTAAAAATACAAGATAAATTCATCATTCACGTCTAGCATTGAATTCACGATATTCATACTACTGTCTTTTTATCATCTCCAGCATTGAATTCTTAAACTACCCATGCTACAAAAGTGCATTTAATTTACTAGAAGTGTGAAAGTTAGAACTTCTATTCGACAAGAACTAAACACCATCATCTGATAGTTCCTTAAAGTCGAATACAATCTTTTTCTATATTTAATTTTAAAGAATTATTATTTTTAAATGATAACTAACATTCAGCTATCCTTCTATTATCATCAAATTCCAAACTATTTATCATCAAAGTGGGGCACCAGCAAGTCGCTAGAGATATAAATACATGACAAACATAAAAAAAAATGCAATGCCCCAAGGTAATTTTAATCAGACAATGATAAAGTTATAAATTTGTACCTTATATTCAATCTCAAGTTTAGCTACAGTTGACTGTTTTTGAACTTTGTATTTTGAACGCTATAGTTGGATTTTTTACTTTAAAGAACACCATGCGTCCATGCAATCCATTTCAATTTTGAAAGCTCATAGGAGTAGATAGACCACAGGTAATATATTAGATGGAATTAAACTTTATTTAAGCTTTTATTTTTTTAACGGCAATTAAACTTTATTTAAATAAAAAATTTTAACAAAGATTAAAGTCATCCATTTAATTATAAACAACAAGATTAAAGTCATTCACTTAAAATTGAAAAATCATAAAAGCCATTTGTAACCAATATCACATTTTTAAGAATATACGTTACAATTGATTAGTTATTTCTTAATAGTTATTATAAAATTATTCTTAGTCTTGAGTTTAATTAACAAAAAATGTTGATAAAATTAATATTATTATTTATAATGAGAAGTGTATTATTAAAATATTGCAGCAGTGCAACGGTTACGCAACAAATGTATAGAAGCACATGATAATTTTGTCGTTGGTGATAATTGATGTCACAAAATTAATTAAATAATCATGTATTATCTTGGAAACGCAACCAAGTTGGTCATAGTCTTCTTTCAATATTTATATGTATGATTTAATACTCATTAATTGCCAAAAGAGTTGAATGGCTACATAGGTCTCGGAAACCACATAAAGTGGTATTCTTCAATTATTATTATTAATTTTAAAAAATAAATCTACACTTGTCATTCTTAACAAACTCCTTTAACATATCGTTTTACATTTGATTGAGAAGAACTTAAATACAAGCTTCATTTTAAATTTAATTAGGAAACACTTCAAATTTATATTAGAAACGCACCATCAACTACCATAAGTTTAAGAGCCGTGTGTTCGTATAATCGATAGGAATTGGAACGAGTACTTTTAAAAATCATGTTTGGTATTAAAATTTCAATTGCCTTCCTTCACTCATGAGAATCTACTTTTCATCCCTCATCTGATGGAATTTTAAAAACATTCCTAAAGAATTAAATATAGATGACTAAAATGTCCCTACAAACAAAAACCCCATTTCTTTCTCCTGTCGTAAATTATATATATTACCTCTATGTTCATCTTCACCGATTAAATCCATATCACTGTCTTCATCGTTTCATTCTAAAGTTGACCTGCGACATAATTTTGTTATCATGTTCATCAATCTTTGACATCATTTAATATATAGCAGATGGGTTTTTTTATAATTTTTACAAGTGTTTATTTTTAGTTTTAAGAAAATAGTCACAAAATACACAAAAATTACAAAAATACAAAAAAAGATTAATTCTATCATTTGTCACTATTTTACATTACTATTCCTTTAACAGATTTAACCAGTCAAGATCATGTCAAAGAATTCTATTGCATTCTGCCAACCAAATACGTGACAAGAATCCATTCTATTTTCTTAGACGGATTCCAATTCCATCAAAAATATTGCGTCATCCAAATGTCCCCTAAGAATCTAAACAGACTAAACAAATCATTAAGAGTTCAGCTTAACTAGACAAATACAATTATACAAACACTCACATACTTTTAGTTTGCATTCATTCATTAAAAAGTAATTTGTTTGTTTTTATTCATTTGAGACGTAGAAAATCACAAAAAAAAAACATATAAAATATAAAAAAAGTACATGGTTGAAAATATAATGTTTGGTTTGTTTACACACATGTTATCTCTAAAAATATTTTAGAGACATACATATAATACTTGGACATAAAGATACATAGAAGAACAGACGTAAAGAACCCCGCAGGAACCCCACCCCAACACACGGTGTCTATGTTAATACTTTTTTTAATTTAGAAAATAATACATTTAACAATTAGCACCTTTATTTTTTATTAACACTTTTACTTAAAAGTAACATTCATTTTTGAACTCATCATCATATTACTTCTAACTATACATTCACACTCTATCCCTAATGACGTTCATTTGAACTAAAACTAAATATATAAAACCATGTTTATTTGATATGACAATAAAAACAACTAAAAAACAAGACACATAACAGAAATGATTGCAAATGTGTCCAACCAAACAAGACACACAACACTAAAAAAAAAAGTTTATTAGATATGACATTATTGGTTCTTTAAATTATTAATAAATCACCCAAGTATTACCCATATTCGCAAATGTAACACTAGATGTGTCCAACCAAACAAGATACAAAACAGAAACATTTGTAAGCGTTCGGACTGACATCTTTGACGTAGATAAATACATGGACTGGGTCAAGGATCACCTACTCGACCTATTAACAACCACCCGATATGGTTGTCACCTTTAAATTTAGATTTATATTTCAAAAACATTTTAAACAAATAACTTGAACAAAAATTTAGTATACCAATACATGTCCTGAAACAAAATGAAAGTCATGACCAGGAACAAAACCAGGTTAGATCTCAAGCACACATGATGGAAAATAGAACAATAACTTTAGTTAAAGTGAACTGATGTGTTAGACCAAGTTACAAAATACAACAAATTTCACATTTTTATTTTCACTTTATTTCGTATCATAGATGATTTAAAACATAAGAACGTAGAAATAGAGGCTGATGTGAAGAACATGAATGCTAAAAGCATCCCCAATAGAGGCTCTTTGATATTTTAAAGGTAGAATAGTGTGGCGGAAGAGACACTGAGGTGAGAAGCAAAGTTCTTTGGTCACCGAGTAAAGAAAAGAGAGAAAGGACAGGAGAGGGAGTATTTGAGGATATTTTCAAAGAAGAAATGTATGCGAGACGAACAATTGAAGCCAAAGATAGAGGTGTGCTATATCACACCCGTTTGGGGTGCTATTGGTAATGCAATAATATGCAAGTATGCTGAAGGAAAAAGAAAACCACCCTATATCATCATGTTTCAAAAAAAAATTATCCTACATTATGTACTAATTCAGTGATTATTTCCATGACTACTCAGAAACCATTGTTATTTTGTTAGTGTAAAAATTAATTGTGTCACGGCCATTTAAAACTTAAAAGAAAAAACTAACTAATCAACCTTGAAACAGATTCTAACAAATAATAGTTTGATACATACAACAGATCATACAAAAGATAAAAAGAACTTCAATCTTTCGACATCCGAAATGCCTTTGTAGTCTTTCACCTAGATGTTGCTACTAATTTGGTCACCTTCCTACCAGCTTCAATAATATCTAGTTAGCTATGCATGTCATGTTGAATCTTCTAATATCACAGACATCATAAGAGTACAATCCATAAATTAAATGCTAGAAATTGTGATGTAAAGTCTAACAGGTACATCACAACATCAAGGCATGCACTAAACTTATAACATAACAAAACTGGATATGCCTATGAGAAAGGAAGATAAAACAACATTTTTGGTGGGAATAACTTGCAGAAAGACATAAAAAATCGATGCGTGTGTTGCTTAACAACAATTTGTCATGAATAAACAGATATTTGATGCTCCTAGGTTGCAAAGCGAGGCCTAAAGAACAAAACTTAAAGGAACAATTCTCATGATGGCAGATGAAAGCAGAAGCCTACAACTGTATAGTTAACGTCATGCATAAACAGATATTTAACTAGACCAAAAGAACAAACACTTACAGAAATAACTCGCATGATGGCCTATAGAAAGATTGCACTAACCAACCAATGCCTTTCCATCACCTACACTTCAATTTGCCAAATACTATGTTCAACTTTATTAACCCCTTTCCTACCAATAGACACAGCACATTAATACAAAATATATAACTTTAAACCTTATACCCATCAATGCTAACCTGAAACTTAAAATTACATTTGGCTATAATCAACTACTAATAGGAAGACAAGCCTACACACAAGTGACACTTACTTACATGCTTTCCAGCCTTAAATCAAGTGTTTATTTCTCATCTATTATTACATATGTATATACACACGTGTACATAACTTCCTTTCGACTATATCTACTCACTGGCACTGCTGAACTTGTACTTCTGATCAAATCCTAAAGCAATTTATCAAACCGTTAAAGCAGCAGTCTGCCAATACGCACATAAAAAACAAGCCCTCTATTTAAACATTATAAAGTTTTTTATATCAACCTGGCATAGAAGTTAATTCTTCAACTCAAAAGAAACCAAATGAGATATCAAGCTGGATAAAGGCCTCAAGAACACTAGAATGGGTAAGTTAACCCCAAGTTAGTTTATTTTCATGTCCATAATCCAACATCCACTTAAGTGGATCCTCAAAATTACTTCAAGAATATCATATCCACAATCCCCAAAAAGGTTTAAAAAAAAGTCTTAGTATATCTTTCTTCTATTTGATCGAAACTCCACATAACATACACGCTGATATGTAAAATCCACAAAATAACTCCACAAGAATCATAAAACGACATGTCTATAGAGCTTACCTTCTACACCACTTCAATTTCCTTAGATCACAATATGAACTTTTGATTTCAAACCTTTTCCCTTAATATAGCATGTATCTAATCTATTCCCTTAAACTTTAGGATATAAAAGGTAGAAATACATGTGGAATCCAAGACAATGTTCATAAAAAGGAAATGTCTTGCAACTTTAGATAACCTCCACTCGCATATTTAGCCCTTATGTTGTCCCTACCATCTTAGACTAAACTCCTTCCACAAAAATACTGACAAATCGATGTCCTAATGGAAGGGACAATCTAAAAATTAGCCCAACATTCCTTTGTTCAACCAAAACAAACCAGATAAAGATCTGGGAAGAAAAGCCATGAAGAGAACAAAGAACCTCAAGCAAAAGGGCGCTCTAAGAGAGAAAATTAAAAAGATTTAGAGCTTTCCTGAAAAGCAGCTGCAACATCTGCAAACACCCCGAAACAGCAAATTTTATCCTGCCACCAAGTGTCCACCTGAACACAATCTGTTACAAAAAAAAAATATTGGCATCAAATACAATATTAAATATCAACTATTATAGGCAGGTAAAAGATGCAAAGCCCTCCATTTACCAGTAGTCATCAAGTCTAATAGTGATATCGACCGCCATAAGGCCGATCATCGCCATAAAGCCCGCCACCATAAGGACGGTAGCCACCATAAAACCGATCACCGCCATAAGGACGGTCACCGCCATAAGGTCGGTCACCGCCATAAGGGCGCTCACCGCCATAAGGGCGCTCACCCCCTAAAGGGTGGTCACCCCCATGGTAAGATGAATACTGCAAAGAATAAGCTGAATGTCAAAATGGAAAATGCTACAAAACATGGAATGCGCATATAAACATGGAAGAAAACAATTACTCACGTCATAATTGTAGTAGTCATGTGAAGGACCACCACTGCCACCTCCTATAACATCAGAAAGATATAAATAGATAGTATATTAATATAATATAATAACCAGTATTCAAATAAGCATTTATAAACTAAACCCTAAACCTCGATAACGAGTTCCGGGAGCAGAAATTGCAGGATCAGAGTAATCCAAACGAGGCCGACCCCTGCCTGGCTCAGTGTAGTCAGAATCCTGTTCCTAAAGGCCAAGAAAAAAATACTGATTTAAGACAAGAAAATCAATTATGCATTAAAGAAAAGTAAATTGAAAATTATGAGAGGGCTTTACTGCAAAATATGGTCGTTTCAGTCCACGTGAAGCATCTCCATACATGTATGGGTCTTCATAGGGCCTCCCACCATAAGGTCTGCTAAATCTTTCTTCAGGCAAATAAGGTTGTCCTCTCATTGGCATAGAATGATCATGGGCCATATTACCATGCCAAGGCCTATCCAGATCAAATCTTGGTGGCACATGGCCTCGACCATCTGGCTGATGTGGACCCCTGAAATCATCCCACCTCCCTCCTGCAATAGCGAAACAACCCTCGTCTATTATCAATGCTGTTTAACAGAATAAAAAAATTATAAAAAATAAAAACAATATTCAAAATGTACCAAAACTATGTCTCCCTCTAACAGAAGGATGGGGACCAACAAATGGGTAATCCTCTTCAAAACCCATTCCTCTGGTCTGATCAGGTCCATGTTGATAGAAACCCCTGCCTTGTTGAAAGTTCATTCGACCAGGAGGCGGAGCACCTCTTGCAAAACCCCTGCCTGTAATCCAAAAAAATTATTAAAATGTGACTATTAATATAAATCACTGTATGTAGCTATATAGTATATAGGGGAGGGACCAAATGAGCAACTCCTAAATATTGTGAGAACTTGCAAGGAACCAATCAAAAAGCATTCATTTATCTAGAATACTAGCATTATTATTAAGATACATTGTTATGTAAAATCATGTGTGAATTTACATGTATTCATATATTATAAAATTTTACACATGTGTAAGGCTTTACCATTTACATGCGTGTACAAAACTTGTTAAAACTAATTTTGAGAGGAGAGAGGAAACTAAATTATTTAATTGAAGATAAATCATTTAATATCTTATATTTATATACATCTCATAATAATAATGATTTTGATTGGTTTCTAGCGAGGTTACATAGTTCTCGCAATATTTGGAGTTCTCATTTTATCCTTCCCCTATATACACACACACCGGCTCTTGGAAAGGCAGCACCACTAGTTCCACTACCATGACCGATTCTAAATCCACCAGCTATTCCACCTTTAACAGCCTGAGTTTTAGGCAAAGGATTTGACAGCCTAGCTCTCATTGTCATCTACAAACAATATAACTTACTAGCTCATTAAAAATTATAATATTGCATACTTGCAAAACATGTTACACAAAGAATGTGCCCTTGCCTTGTCATCACCAAGTTCTCTTTTATTTATCCCATCAATGCAAGCAAGAGCCTCTTCATGAGTAGTAAAATCAACAAATCCAAAATCTTTTCTCTTGGCAGTTGACATGTTACGTGCCAGCATGACACGCTCAATTGTACCATATGTTTTTAAGTGGTCCCTAACAGCATCTTCATCCCAATAAGGTGGCAGCCCATCAACAAAGACTGACTTAACCTGAGCCAAAACCTCAGGGTCTGGCTCATGCAATGGTTCAGCAAAAGCTACTTTGGCAGTTCGATCAGGATGGCCAAAAATAGCATCAGGCATTTGAAGCCTCTTATAGGCAAGCATTGCATCAGGGTGACCTGAAAACTCAAGGAATGCAAAACCACGGCTCAACCCTTCATGTTGCGGATCAGCAACAAGTGTGATCCTTTCAACACCTTCAATGCCATAATCCATTAGTTTTTGTTTTATCTGCCACCATATTTACAGTTACAAATTTGCTACATGAAAACAAAAATAAAAAATAAAGATTGCCTTACAGCTTCCTTCGTCCATGTATTGCAGATATTCCCCAAGAACAAAGTATCATTATCTTCACTTGGTGCAGTCCCACATCTCTTTCCACGTATCTGCCAATATACTTTTATTAGCATTTTACCAGTAAAATGTACCGCAAACAAAAAGGTAATATGTTAAAGAGTGAAATATCAAACATACAACAGGGTTTTTCATTTCTGCTAAAGCACGGACTACTTGTTCCTTGGTAGCAAATCTCACAAATGCATATCCTCTGTTTTTATTAGTTGCGAGTTCTTTATGCATTCGCACGTCAACAACCTCGCCAGCATTTTTAAAAGTTCTCTTTACATCTTCTTCAGTAGCATCTCGACTCAATCCACCAACAAATATCTCAAATTCTTTCCTTCTCTTTCGCTCCTCAGCAGCTTCTGTAAATTCTTCATGTTCTCGAAACCGTGATTCATCATGTTCTTCCACCTTCACATCTGCCAGCTCATCATCATCATCTTCTTCATGCCCATCATTGCTAATGTCCTTATCCTTTTCCTCATCACTCAAACATAAACGCTCTTGTGGGTCTTCTACTCCCTTAAATTCCTCATTTATACCTTTTTCCATATCCACAGGCTCATTGTTATCCACGTTATCCTCATTAACTTCTGTTGGTACCTGATCAATTTCAACATTTGTTTCTTTATCTAAAGTGGTTTCCTGATTCTCAGTGAGTTTCTCCACATCAGTTTCCTCTTCTACATCTTCTGTGCCAGGTTCCTCAGTCTCAAAGGGTTCTTCTTCTGCTTCTTTATTTTCTTTATCAACCACTTCCTCCTTCTCCAAAACCGCTTCCTGAACTCCCAAACTATTTTCTGTTTCCATTGTTTCTTTCTCACCCACTTCTGCTACATGATGCTCGAAAGATTTGGCAGCATCTACAACATCAGAACTTTCAGGCCCTAAACTACCGTCAGCATTTTCAACAGAAGGCTGAACATCAGTGCCATCTTCAACCTCCTTCATCAAACCCTCAGCTTTCACAGTATCCTTATCATCTTTAAGGCACGTACCACCATCATTAACATCACTTGGACTCAATTCTTCCTGCTTAACATTTACTGAACATTGAACCTCCTCTAAGCTTTCTTGTTCTGCAGGTGGTGTCTTGGCATCACCAGACTTAGCTTTTTTCCTGACTACAGCCTTTTTAACCACTCTCTTAACAGTTTTTTTACTTCCAGAAGCTACCTTAACCGTATCATCCTCTACCTTCACTGCATCAACTGCATGAATCATATCTCAAAAACTTACAATCAAATAACCACATAGCCTAGTAATTGAATAAAACCACAAGTCAACAACAACAAAGCAACCAATCAGCTTACTGTTTAATAGCAATTAAAATGGAAATACTGCACGTGAATCAACACAATCGCCATGAATATTTTCAGTTCATTCACAATTTGAAGAAATAATATGAACAAAACATAAGAATAGAGTACACAGAAATTAAATTGAGTAGATATACCTGGTGTTTCTGGAGTCGTGGTGGTGGCATCGTTCGTTGCGACAGTTTTCCCTCTGGTGGAGGAAGCACGCTTAGGCGTAACAGTGGAATCTGATGGTGATTGTTGAGATGCAACTGGTTGTGTGGGAGGGGTTTTAATGGCGGATTTTCTGGCCGGAGGGGTTCTTTTCGCCGGAGGGGGTGATTTGGGGTTGTCGGCGTTACGAGTTCTCATAATCAGTCAAATCAAACCAATTGCTGAAGGTTGAGGTTATCAGAATAGAAATTGGGGTTGGATTATGAAGGAGGAGAAGAATATAATGATGATGATGATGATGATGATGATGATGATGTTGATTAAACCCTAGGTATTGTCGTACAGGAGAATGGTTTTTGTTGGTTGAGTAGAACCTACAAAAGGGCAGACGGTTGTAGACAGACACCGCCTAAAAAAACCCGTTCGGGAACCGGTTCGGTTAAAAAATTCAAAATCAGTTTCCGGCCCAAACTGGTTTCGGCCCGGTTTGAACCGTCGGTTCCTCCACCGGTTCGAAGGTGCATATGTTAAAACCAGTAAGAAGATCCAATGGCTAATATCATTTTTCTCAACGGTTACAATATGTGTTGGTAACTAATATATAATTTTTATATTATTTTAATAAATATAAGATTTAACAATGTCATGAGCATAAAAAATCTCAATCGGTCGCGAGATGAGATTCTTTATCATTAGGTATTACACTTTTAGTAGGATGTTAAAAATCTTGGTGAGGTATATCTACTTCCTTTAACATTTCAATTTTAAAACTTAATTTTTAAATTAGCATAGAAACTTGTCATCTAAGATGCTATTAAAATTCTGTTTAAATATAAACATGCCATTGAGGAAATGAATATAAAATAATTTTCTATAAATTAAAGATATTGGTTCAATTATTTAAAAGTGAGTTGCTTTAAGCAACATTGAACATCGTAATGTATGTTTAACATGTTATATTGCTTAAAGACTAGTTATGCAACTACGTTATATTACTTTGTTGATCAGACAACTCGTAATACAGACCACTTGGCATTCAGTGTTACATTACGAATTTCAGTTGGGTTATATGAGCCCACGTGTACTAGTAATTCTTACTATTTTGTTTTTCTTTTATTAAAAAAGATACTTTGCACGCTTGTAATTATGTGTATCGCTGTAGTGCAACGGTCATATTTTGTTTTGAAAACATTCTTTTAAAATAATAAAAATCTTTAAATTTGAAAACTAGCCGTTAGGTAACGGTCAACACGTCCAACTTCTATATATAATTTATTCACTTAATGTCATATCTTCATTCTCTCACCATCTATCTTTTCTAATTCAATTGATGTCGTTGTTATAACTTGTCTAGGTCTACTTTCGCTTGCTTTTGCAAAGCGTTATTCATTCATGGGTCTTGATGACCTTCTTTCAATTCTACTTCATCTAGTACGATGCTTTTGCTTGATGGAAAGGATGTAGTAATGTGGTGGATATTTGTACCACCATAATTAGTAGCTTCACAATTCTCCATCCTTGGGAAGAAGTAAGTTGAGTTGCATTAGATAATGATACGTAGTATAGAGTTGGTACAACAATCGTTAAGTCTCTTAGTAGTATATTAGCCATTGCTTCTCTTCACTAGTCGCATGGCATTTAAACGTTTTGTGAATCCAAGAACGTTGAAATGCAACCACAAATTTGGTATGACTACTCGTATGAAGTGATTTATATACAGGATATATGTACCACATTTACACGGCACAACAACAAAAGTTGAATTATACTTGATGAAGCTTTCTTTTTTGGACTTGCAAGTATGGTTCATCATGTAAATGTGACCAATTCATACAAGTTGTCATACCAAATTTGTGGTTGCATTTCAATGCTCTTGGATTTGCAAAGCGTCTTAAAGCCAAGGGGTTAGTAGAGACGCGATAAAGATATACTAAGAGATATCTTGAACTATGGTGCCCACTCTTAGTTTCATGTCTTTATACATCTGATGCAACACAACTTACTTCTTTCCGATGATGGAGAATAATGGATGGTGAATTAACTTACAAAAGGTAGAAGTAACATGAGAAGAAATAGAGAACGCTATCATAATAATGGCAAGACATCAGACCTTCAAAAGTTTTAATTGTTCAAATAAAAAGGATAAGAAGCAAAGCTTTCATACTCTTTTTACGTGTAGTTCCTCACTAAATTTTATAAAAATTAACGTGTTATTTTCATCTTTTTTTGTTGATAATGTTTAAAACTTTTTAACAGACGTATCAAGATTTTTACATATACATCGAACATGTATTACATATGGGATGTGTCATATTAATTAGTCGAATGTATAGGACGTACTCTCACATGTAGCCAAATGCACGTATGTGAGGCACACCTTGAAACATAATCTAATATATATGTTTCATCTGGTAAGTAGGAAACGTCAAATTTATAAAAAAATCACATAAACTCTTCCTTAATCCTAACAAAACATATACACAATTTTTTTTTTCCTTTGATGTTTTCTTCACTTTCCTTCTAGACTAAATTTTAAGAAAAAAGAAAATCTATAAAGCATTTTAAATAACAACATGTCATCAAGGCATCAACCATATAAACTCAAAACATGACAAATATGAAATATCACCTAACTATCATTATCGTATATTCGCTCTTCTTCATTTTTGCATTTCTTCAACTATTAAGCCACATGGTAAATGTTCTATGTAATCTTTTTTTTGGACATTATTAGTCTTAAATCTTAAACAAATTTTGTCTGTTGGGACTAGTTTATTTTATACCACCCTTTAAATATATCAAATCTAGATATATGGGTTATTTTGATTAGTTATGATAATCCGAATGTCTAATTGTCTATATATAAACTACAAATATGTTCAAACAGAACTGAAAAAGGTTAATTAGTCTTATGTGTATGTTTCTCAAATGATTGAAACGAACAAGTTAGATTTTAGCTTCCGACGGGTTGAAGTATATAAATAGAATCATATGAGTTATGATGACACTGTTTTAAATGTAATTATAAATAGAATCATATGAGTTATGATGACACTCTTTTAAATGTAGTTTTTTTCATTTTAGTTTGGAGCATTAGGAGGAGCAGAGTGTATGACATATGAACGTTTATAGTTTGGATTGAATTTGATTTTTTGAACGTGCATAATTTTAAAATCATCAAAAAAGAGAAATGTGCTCTAATAAGGCATGTATACAATGTTGAAATATAATTACTTAATTCATGAGTATCTAAACTATGTTATATTATCAAGTTGTTTATGTAATACGTGAAAAGTCAAACTTAGAGTTTAATATGCAAGAACATTTATAATCCATTTCTCATCTTCATTCTTATAATTACATTAAATATCACTACATTTTCTTTCTTCTTTTGAATAAAATAATATTTTTAATACTTTTATCATTATATTTTCTCATCCATCCACTTAAAAAATTTACAGGGGTTATACCGTGTTTCTTCAAATACCAAATATGAAGAAACACGGTACAATCCCCATAAAATTTCTACATCTTTCACTCACAATCACTCACAACCATTCTCCATAATATAAAACACTCACTCACATATATATATAAGGAACGGGCTGTGAATGCTCTAAGTGTATATATGTATAAGGGTTTAGTATGTCAAAACCTGAAGTTGTTAACAACCCATAGGTATATATATGTGGTCAAGAGTCTATAAACAATGAATCTACAATCAATCATATGTATTGTTCATCATCTTTCTCATTGTTCATATTCAATTCTTCATACTCAAGTACATAATCAAGAGCCTAATCCATCCTAAAGGGCCAACATACACAAACAAATATATTACTTTATTGTCTAGTGTCTTCAAAGAGGTTTGCTGTAAATCCATAACCCAAAATGTACAGTGTGCAAAATTTTCCAAAATAAACACCATCAAATTATGCACACAAACTCACACCGGATCGTTTTTCATTTCTCATTCATTTGTAAAACGAGAGCTAATTCAAACATCTAATACGTCCTCATATAACACAACCAGAGCTAATTCAGACACCAAATACTCCCCCATTAATCTCAAACCCAGGTAGCACATTAAAATCGTCCAAGGGGAAAAAATAATTACAACAAAAAGAAATCAAGAAAATTAAACACCAACAACCAAATATAGATATATACCTAAAAGATTTTACCACATCAAGAAAATAGAGACACCAATATAAAATGATCATTTGACGAGTTCAGTTTCGTTAAAGTTATATCGCAACTGATTTATACAATCCTATATTGTGTCAAACGTTTATACGACTCCATCGAAATTTCCATCACAAAAATAGTAACCAAATTTACCACCGTTTTTCGAGTACCCTCACAAAACGGCATAATTTGGTAACTACTTTCACAAGTTTTTTTGTTGTCACAAATTTGGCAGCTCGTGTCTTTTCCTTTTTTTTCCCCTTGTAGTAATGGAAGTCAAAACATGGATATTATCTCACAAACAAAGATTATGTACCGTTAAACGTACCCAGTGGACTCACCTTAAATAAAAATTAATTCTTCCTTACATGAGAGTTAAGTTCAAGAAAAAAAATACTTTCAATCACACCAGAAAATAATCACGCAGAAATCAATGTAAGATTAAGCGAAAAGTTACAAAACCGATGATCATAGCTCATCAATTTTAGATGAGATACTCATGATATGTAAGGCTGACGTAGACGGAAAAATAAGGATAACCAATTGAATCCGTTGATTCACTAAGAATATTAAAAACAATTCTTTTTAAACTGACGTAGACGGAAACATAAGAATAACCAATTGAATATGTTGATTAATCAAGAATACCAGGAACAATTCTTCTAACTATTGTTGATTCTCAAGAATACCGATAATCAGGATTTCATATATTAACACATACAATGATAGTCAAAAATTGATCATCTCCCAATAAGTATACGAGTATAAAAAGAAGCCAAAAGTCGAATGAGCCTCAAAATATAATCGGCTAAAAACTAGGCCATAAATAAAGTCCAACAAAAACTAAAAATAAAACAAAAAGTAAAATAACTCATAAAATAAGCCCTTTTGAGCTGAAACAATGGTTTGTAAAAACGTTCTCCTCGATAAGTTTGTTTTGACTGGTCGCACGCCCAAAACAAAGTCTTTTAGCCCAAGTTATGACCATTTTAGTAAAGCCCCCTTGCGATCGTGAGCCTCCAGATATAAGATGGACTGTTCCTTCACACTTGGGCTCACACAAAAAACCATGTGTAATGGGTCGTTAAACCCGTTAATCACGCCACAAAACACCCCCACCACCGTTACGATGGGGCGCTATATCCAAAAAAAAAACCAGACGTAATTTAAATAACGCAACACATCACCAAAATACTCATTAACGGGTTTAACGACAAAACACCCCCACCACCGTTACGATGGGGAATTTATCCATTACACTTCTTTACCTGTTATGTCTCATGTTGAGATAACGTTCACATAACAGAAAATACTCATTATAGGCTTTAACCATGACAAATAGTTTAAATATGAAAATATCATTTGAGTCGAATGACTTTTTTCACCAATGGGTTTCCTGCTCTTAAGAAACGAGAAGTTACAAAGAAATAATTGGAGGAGTAAGTTTGCATGAAAACACTAAAACGTAGACTCAAAAAGTCAAGATTGTAACTAGGGATTAGTTTTATATCTTATATATTTTCCCAAAACATGACCAATCACCTAAGGTGAGAAAAATAATAACCATATCTGTACGCGGAGTGACTCCAAAGAAATCAACTTACCTTCTCATGGCGAACCAAAGAACTAACGGGGAAAAGATTGCCCTGATCAAAGAAACAATTGTTGAAGAGCAAAGAGGCTTAGAAGTTGAAGATCACAAAGACTTGAAGGTTGATTCTATTTCATATTCTTGGTCTGTTACTCAAGATAGCATAGGAAAGGGAAGGAGAGAGTTTGGTCGGGACGCAAACACACTCGCTTACTTCAGTGTCGCTGCTTTTAATGTCGATGGAGACGATGGTCTCACCGCAGTTACTGATTACGGTGGTGGTCGTAAAAAACAGATTGGAGGTGAGGGAAGAGGGTTAGGATGGTGGGAGAAGTGGTGCTGCTGTTGGCGTTTCGGAAAATAGTTTGAAATGATTGTTGGAAGTTGGAACCTTGTATTACGGATAAACATGGATGATCAAGTCATCATTATTATTATCATTTAATTTAAGTATATTTATTAACTAGTCAAAGTAGTTGTAGAGATCCACATAGTTCGTTCTCCTGTATTATCTCTAATATTTGTATATATATATTGTATACCAATAATGAAAGAAATGAACCTTTTGCATTCAAACTCTCTGTTGCCATATGGTATCAGAGCAACAAATACTCCTCTGAGTTCGATCCTTTTGATATCCTAACCGATAACACACTTCAGCCATGGCGTCTTCCAATTCCATTGTCCAACTTACTGCAGCACAACACTTCCCCATCAAACTCACACCATCCAATTTCACCACATGGAGAAAACAGATCCTGTCCACACTCATAGGACTCGATCTCGACAAACATATAACCGGCCCAACTAATCAACCATCCAAGCTTATCGCCCCGGATCAAATTATCATTAGCGCCCTCCTTGGAAGCCTCTATGAAACCATTCAACCAATCGTCTCTTCCGCAGAGACCGCCCGTCAAGCATGGGATAAACTTTCCCGCTCCCGGATCATATCTCTCAAATCAAAGTTAGCCGAAAACCCGAAGGGAACTCGAACAATCACAGAATTCCTACATGACATGAAGAACGTGGCAGACGAACTTGCTCTTGCTCAACGTCCGGTCGATGAAGAAGATCTTATCGTACACATCCTCAATCAACTAGGGGATGAATACGGTAATATTGTTGCAGCCATCAAAGCCCGTGAAAAATCTATATCTTATCCCGAGTTGTTTGATAAACTCGTTGACTTCGAACGGTCAATGAAAGAATCAGAACCCACTCTGGTCATGGCTACTGTGAACTATACTCACCGCACAAATCGCCCTTCCCAAAGAAACTCACAAGAAAACCGTTCTGGACGTTTCATGCAAGCCGGATCACTGAAGACAAATCGGCCACCCTGGCCTGCACCGAACTATAGCCGGTCCTCAAGACAGTCTCTATATTGTCAATATTGCTCCATTCCGGGTCACGCCACAAAGGAGTGTCGCAAGCTTGCACGTTTTTTATGAGAGAACAACATCACACTGGCTACATCTGTTAGTATTACGTGTACGCGGCTGACCCGAGGATTCGGATAGGGCACAAAATCAATACAATACTACGGCTCGGGCCTTAAGAACTTGTCGGTATTTCTAATTGATTTCTAAAACGAGTGACGAGATAATGATAGCAATAATGAACAGAATTACGCAGCGGAAATAATTGAACCAAACAACCAATAACTTGAACTAATCAAATTGAACAGAATACCCAGAAAACAAAGCCTGTTTTGTGGCTGTTCTTTGATCAGAAACAGAGCCCAAACAACAGCAGCAGTGGCGCACAGAAAAGAACAGGGCAATAGCCTGTTCTTGGCAGCAGCAAAACCTCTTTGCGGCGGCTGTAATGGCGGCTGCTGGTGGTAGTCGATGGCAATCAGCAGCCTTGCTGATTGCAGGTTTGGCGGCAGCAGCAGCAGAAAGGCAGCAGCAGTGTTGTTGCTGTTCACGGCAGAAAGGAACACACTCACAAACACACGAGCACAGAATATATAATCAAAGCAGTAAAGAACACAACGATTTAACGTGGTTCGGTCAAGAATTGACCTACGTCCACGGGCTACGAACCAGGGTTTCTTTTTATTACTTTCAAGACTCAAAGATTACAAGTACATATGTGGGTATTTATAATAAAAGACAATAAAAACTTAACATAAATAAGTTGAGGCAGATTAGGGTTAGGGCCGGCTGCCCCTAACCCTTTTCTGCAGCTTGTCATTGGGCTGTTTCAGGGCCCGACCCAAGATGGATCGGAGCCCACAACACAACAATCTCCCACTTGGGCTTCGAAACATCTTTACTAGCCCTCCACACAATGCGTCAAACACTTCAACCTGCTTCCACCTGAATGCGTGAAACATTTGCACCTGCACTTGTCTCGTACTTCTGTAATCTTTAACCTTTACGAAAAGAACCTTTCATACCACCTGATCCGTAGCCGCCTTCATCTGCAATTAACCCTGAAGGCCAACTGAAGCTACACAGAGCTTCAGTTTATCCAATGTGACAACTTTAGTGAACATGTCAGCTGGATTCCTGTCCCCTTTGATGTTATTCAACTGGATAGTACCATCACTGATTAGCCCCCTGATGAAATGATACCTCATATGAATGTGCTTAGTCTTCCCATGATAAACTGGATTCTTTGCAAGTTTCACAGCACTTTCATTATCACAGTACAACGGATACTTTGCCTGTTTTCTGTCTAATTCACCCAGAAAAGTTTTCAACCAAACAAGCTCTTTGCTAGCCTCAGCGGCTGCCATATACTCAGCCTCTGTAGTTGAAAGTGCCACGCTCTTTTGGAGCCTAGACATCCAACATATTGCAGTATCCCCCATAGTAAACACATACCCTGTTGTACTCTTGTAGGTCTCTTTACATCCACCCAAATCTGCATCAGAATAACCCTTGAGAATTGCATCTCTACCCCTGAAACATAAAGCCATCTTTGAAGTACCCTTCAAATATCTAAGCAGCCATTTAACTGCTTCCCAGTGTTCTCTCCCCGGATTGGACATAAACCTGCTAACAACTCCCACTGCATGAGCAATATCAGGCCTTGTGCATACCATTGCATACATAAGACTACCCACAGCTGATGCATAAGGAACCTTTGCCATGTCAGCCTTGTCTTCATCTGTCTTTGGAGACTGATCTTTAGAAAGCTTAATATGACTACCCAGTGGTGTATTTCGGGTAGTAGTCTTCTCATGATTCATCTTGAACTTCTCTAATATTTTCTTAATATACTTCTCTTGAGACAATATTAAAGAACCGTTTTTCTGATTTCTGGTGATGCTCATGCCGAGTATCTGCTTAGCTGGACCTAGATCTTTCATTTCAAACTCTTCAGACACTGTCGTTTTAATCTGTTGATCTCTGACATGTAGGAACTGGCTATCAGCATATCATCCACATAAAGGAGAAGAATGATATAAGAATTTTTAAATTTCTTGAGATAGCAGCAGTGATCCATCTCACATCTCCTATACCCATTTCTGCCCATAAAATCATCAAACTTGATATACCACTGCCTGGGCGCCTGCTTCAAACCATAAAGACTCTTCTTTAGTTTGCACACCATGTTTTCCTTACCAGCTGTCTGAAAACCCTCTGGTTGTGCCATGTAGATATCCTCCTCAAGGTCGCCATGCAGAAAAGCTGTCTTTACATCTAGCTGCTCTAGATGTAAGTTTTCTGCAGCCACGATACTAAGCACCAGTCTGATTGTAGTCATTTTAACCACAGGGGAAAATATTTCATTGTAATCAACCCCGTGCTTTTGTTGGAACCCCTTAACTACCAATCGTGCTTTGTATCTCTTAGTTCCATCACTTTCATCCTTGATTCTGTATACCCATCTGTTTTGAAGCGCCTTCTTCCCTGCGGGAAGTTTAGTAAGAACCCAAGTTTGGTTCTTTTCAAGTGAACCCATTTCTTCTTTCATTGCCCGCTCCCACTGAGACGAATCTTTCACACTAATAGCCTCTGAGTAGCACTGTGGTTCACCATTTTCAGTGAGAAGAAGATAGTTAACTGATGGAGAATATCTTTGAGGAGGTACAGACGTTCGAGTAGACCTCCTAACCCAATGTGAAGTATTTGAATTTCCTGAATCATTTGCTGGTGGGGACTGTTCATCCGCAGGATCTGAACTCCCACTATCAAAGAGATCTTGTTCACCAAATTCTTCCTGATCATTATCTTCAGTTTCTGAACTTTCTTCTTCTGTATTTTGACTTTCTGTCTCTGACCCATGGCTTTCTGAACTCTGGTTATCATCTTCAAACACCACCTGATCTTTACGAGTTTCTGGTATGGTTGAATCCTTTTCTTTGTAGAGTTTAGCTTCATTAAAGACCGGATCTCGACTCCTGATAGTTTTCCTGGCTTCAAAATCCCAAAGCCTATATCCCATCGATTCAGATCCATAGCCAATGAAAGTGCATTTCTTTGCCTTGGGATCAAGCTTATCCCTCTCAAAGTCTTTCACACCAGTGTAGGCATCACAACCAAATACCTTCAGATGTTTGTAACTAACCTCTCTTCCAAGCCATTCCTCTTCTGGTATTTTGAAACCAAGAGGAACCGAAGGTCCTCTGTTTATCAGATATGCAGCAGTGTTAACTGCATCAGCCCAAAAGGTTTTGGGAAGCCCTGCATTCAGTCTCATGCTCCTGGCTCGTTCATTCAACGTCCTGTTCATTCTCTCAGCTACTCCGTTTTGTTGGGGAGTCCCGGGAACCGTCTTGATCATCTTGATTCCTCTTTCAGCACAGTAATTCACAAATTCATTGCTGATATATTCCCCTCCATTATCTGATTTTATACACTTCACCTTCAGATTGGTTTCCATCTCAACAGCTGCTTTCCATTTCTTGAAAACATCAAACACATCATACTTGTTCTTGAGAAAATAAACCCATACCTTGCGCGTCGCATCATCAATGAAGGTAACATAATAGCTGGAGCCTCCTAATGATGTCACAGGAGTTGGTCCAAACACATCAGTATGGACAAGTTCAAGTTTTTCAGCCTTTGGTGTCATTCCCGTCTTCACAAAAGTAACACGTTTCTTCTTACCAAGCACACATGGTTCGCAGAATCCGGTTTCAAGTTCTACTTTCTTCAAGTCTGGGAGTTTACCTTTCTCAGCTAGCATCTTCATGCCTTTCTCACTCATATGACCAAGTCGTTGATGCCACAGACTGGATTGACTTGGTCCACTGGTTACTGCATTCACATCACCTGCTGGTACCTCAACCATGTATAAAGTACCTTTCTTTTTCCCACGAGCAACTACCAAGTTTCCTTTGACGACTTTCCATTGTCCACCCCCGAACAACACATCATAACCTTGGTCATCTAGCTGCCCAATAAGATTAGCATCTTCCTCAACTTAGGAATTACCCTAACATCTTTTAGTGTCCATGTATTTCCTAGAGGAGTCTTCAGATCAATGTCTCCCATCCCAGTAATATCCAGAGTCTGATCATTAGCCAAACGAACCTTGCCAAAGTTTCCTGTTCTCAAATTCTTCATCTTCTTTGAGCTAAAGGTAGCGTGAAAAGAAGCGCCAGAATCCATGATCCATGACTCAGTGGTATTCTCAACGCAACAGATAAGAGTATCATCATCTGTATCATCTGTAGCAGCGTTAACCTCTTTCTTTTCTTTAGATGTTGATGGTTTAGGACATTGACTTCTGAAGTGCCCAGTCTCCTTACAATTCCAGCAAGTAATATCTTTTCTTGGTCTTGATTTACTTCTTCTCTTTGATTTAGATCGGCCCCTATTACCACCTCGTTCATTCTTCCTTCCTCTGCCTTCAGTACTCAACAAGGAACTGGAAGACTCACAAGTGCTCCTCCTTCTAATGTCCTCACTCATAATCAAGTCGCGAACTCCATCAAGTTTAAGCTTAGTGTTCCCAGACGAACTACTAACTGTTGTAACGGTTCCTGACCAGCTTTCAGGTAATGAGGATAACAATAGTAGGGCTAGGACTTCATCATCGAATTTGATATCGACAGACACTAGGCGAGAGATAATAGAGTTAAAGTTGTTAATGTGAGTGTTAACAGAACCACCTTCCTTCAATCTCGTGTTTACAAGTTCCCGAATCAGAAAGACCTTGTTGGCTGCGGACGGTTTCTCGTACATGTTAGACAGTGCATCCATGACGCCTTTGGCTGTCGTTTCCTTCGGAATGTTAAAGGCAACATTCTTTGTCAGCGAGAGTCTAATCACAGCAATAGCTTTCCTATCTAGTGCAGCCCAATCAGCATCTTTCATGCTCTCAGGTTTATCACCAAGCAGTGTTGCACTCAAATCTTTCTGAACAAGTAAGTCCTCGATCTGCATCTTCCACCATCCAAAATCGACGCCATCAAACTTCTCGATTCTCGTTTTACCCTCATCAGCCATAATACCGGAGATCAAAGGATGAGAGCAACCAAGGCTCTGATACCACTTGTTAGGTATTACGTGTACGCGGCTGACCCGAGGATTCGGATAGGGCACGGAAATCAATACAATACTACGGCTCGGGCCTTAAGAACTTGTCGGTATTTCTAATTGATTTCTAAAACGAGTGACGAGATAATGATAGCAATAATGAACAGAATTACGCAGCGGAAATAATTGAACCAAACAACCAATAACTTGAACTAATCAAATTGAACAGAATACCCAGAAAACAAGCCTGTTTTGTGGCTGTTCTTTGATCAGAAACAGAGCCCAAACAACAGCAGCAGTGGCGCACAGAAAAGAACAGGGCAATAGCCTGTTCTTGGCAGCAGCAAACCTCTTTGCGGCGGCTGTAATGGCGGCTGCTGGTGGTTGTCGATGGCAATCAGCAGCCTTGCTGATTGCAGGTTTGGCGGCGGCAGCAGCAGAAAGGCAGCAGCAGTGTTGTTGCTGTTCTCGGCAGAAAGGAACACACACACAAACACACGAGCACAGAATATATAATCAAAGCAGTAAAGAACCAGCGATTTAACGTGGTTCGGTCAAGAATTGACCTACGTCCACGGGCTACGAACCAGGGTTTCTTTTTATTACTTTCAAGACTCAAAGATTACAAGTACATATGTGGGTATTTATAATAAAAGACAATAAAAACTTAACATAAATAAGTTGAGGCAGATTAGGGTTAGGGCCGGCTGCCCCTAGCCCTTTTCTGCAGCTTGTCATTGGGCTGTTTCAGGGCCCGACCCAAGATGGATCGGAGCCCACAACACAACAACATCACCATCCACGGCTCCAGTTGTTAATAACACCTCAACTCAAGCCACCCCTTCATCCTCTGAATGGATGATGTTTGATACTGGCGCCTCACATCACGTAACACCCCATCATGATTCGCTTCACACGCTCTCGGAGTACGGTGGACCAGATGAGATTGTCCTCGGTAATGGTAAAACTCTTTCTATTTCTCACACGGGTCACACAACAATTCCCACTTCCTCTCGATCTCTTTCGTTAAATAATGTTCTTTGTGTTCCACACATTCGTAATACTCTTGTTTCGGTTGCAAAATTGTGTAAATCTAATAACGTTTCTGTTGAATTTTTTCCGTTTCATTTTTTGATCAAGGATCTACGCACGGGGGCGCATCTCATGCGCGGAACGAACCACAATGACGTCTACTATGCTTCGGTTCGCCCCTTCCCGGAAGTCAACTCCACCACCATCAACTCTCTAAGCACTTGGCATCACAAGTTTGGTCACCCGTCTGCAAGAATTTTCAATAAGCTTCTTAAGCATGTTGGTTTCAATTTTAAATCTATGTCATCGTGTTCTTTTCATTGTGACTCGTGTTCTATTTATAAAAGCCATAAACTACCATTTGGCCCAAACTCGTTTACTGCTAACAAACCTTTACAATTAGTTTATTCGGATGTTTGGGGACCGGTTCAACGTTCCATTGATGGCTTTGTCTATTATGTTGTTTTCGTTGATTACTACTCGAAGTATGTTTGGTTATACCCTATGAAGCGAAAGTCCGATGTCGCTATATTATTCCCTCAATTTAAACATTGGTTGAAAAGTTCTTTCAAACACCACTTATATCCATCTTTACCGACAATGGGGGTGAGTATATTGGCCTAAACACATATCTTCAAACGCATGGCATATCTCACTTCACCACACCACCCCACACTCCAGAACAAAACGGTATAGCTGAACGTCGACATCGTCATATTGTTGAAACCGGTCTAGCTCTCCTTCATTAAGCTCATCTTCCGATGTCGTTTTGGTCCCATGCCTTTCAAACCGCAGTCTATCTCATTAACAGACTTACCAACTCAAATTCTCGATTTTCAATCTCCTTACCAACGGCTATACAATTCTCCTCCTCACGACTCCAAACTAAAGCCGTTAAGTTGTCAATGTTTTCCGTGGCTAAAACCTTATAACACATCCAAACTACAACCCCGGTCATCGTGTTGCATTTTTCTTGGTTACTCCTCGTAAAAATCCGCCTATAAATGCCTTGACATTGCCTCCTCGCGATTGTACCACTCCCGCCATGTTGAGTTTGTCGAACACATTCTTCCTTATAAAACAACTACATCACCTATTAATCTTCCCACTGCTGACTCCATACTCTTTAGAAATCCACACCCATCCAACCCAAATAATGCTACTATCACCCCAACCCCTTCCATACAAAAATCCAACCCACTTACTCCTACCACTCCCCTTCTCCTACCTCCACTCCAATTATTACCATGCACCCACAGACACCTTCCATGCAATCCTTCACATCACCTACTATCACCCAAACCTTACCTAATCACCTTGAACCCAACCTGATAACCACATCCACCCCACCCTCTCATGCCAACATCCACACCCACTCCTCTGCTTCTCAATTCCCTAATCCATCCCACTCCCCCTCACACGCATCCGTAGCATCTCCCACACCCATCAATACACCAACTTGTCTCACCTCACCAATTCACCCCACCCCCTCTTCACCGTCATCACACACCACCTCTCCATCCTCTACCGATTCCCCAACAACCACTAAACCGCTTTCTACCTTTCCTACTCGGGAACGAAAACCCAATCCCAAATACTTCAACCCACAATTTGTCAACACCACCACTCTTCATCCCATTCCGAGTACCTTGGAGCCTACCACTCACACCCAAGCACTCAAAGATGAAAAATGGCGCGAGGCAATGGATTCAGAATTCAATGCTCTCCTTCACAACCAAACATGGGAGCTTGTCCCTCATACCTCTCAAACACCCATTGGTTGCAAATGGGTCTTTCGCATCAAGCGCAATCCAGATGGCTCCATTGCTAAATACAAAGCGCGCCTCGTTGCCAAGGGCTTTCATCAACAGTACGGGAAAGACTACTTTGATACATTCAGTCCCGTCGCAAAACCAGTCACCATTTGAACCATTCTTTCAATGGCCTTATCCAACAATTGGTTAATACGCCAACTTGATGTCAACAATGCATTTCTTCATGGAACGCTCCAAGAAGAAGTCTTCATGGTTCAACCTCCTGGCTTTGTCCATCCCCAATTTCCAAACCACATTTGTCAGCTTCGAAAATCATTGTATGGCTTGAAACAAGCTCCCGAGTTTGGTACTTGGCTCACAAGCTTTCTTTTGATTTTCGGTTTTCGCAAATCTCAAGCCGATGCATCTCTATTCGTCTACCGCCATCACGATGTTATAGCATACTTCATGGTATATGTCGATGATATTGTGCTAACCGGTAACACTCCCACATTTTTGGATCATTTTGTTACCATGCTTAGTCGTCGGTTCTCGGTTAAAGACCTTGGTCCACTTCATCACTTTCTTGGAATAGAAGTAATCTCTACTCCCACTGGCTTACTTCTATCCCAACATCGACACATTCATGACCTTCTTTCTCAATTTCATATGGATGGCGCAAAGGAAGTTATTACCCCTCTTAGCTCTTCTGATCCACTCAACCTGAATGATTCATCCTTATCAGTCGACCCAACCCCATACCGCCAACTAGTTGGTTCTCTACAATATCTTGCGTTCACCCGACCCGACATTTCCTTCGCTTTAAACAAACTCTCTCAGTTCATGCACTCACCCAAACAATCTCACTGGCAATCCCTTAAACGTGTTCTTCGGTACCTTAAAGACACCATTCATTATGGCCTCTTCCTTCACCGTGGCTCACCTCTCAATCTTACTGCATTCTCTGACTCTGATTGGGGGGCGTTCATGATGGCTGTTGTTCCACCACAGCCTACATACTTTACTTGGGGTCCAGCATTATATCATGGAAGTCCGCTCGACAAAAATCGGTGTCTCGCTCCTCGACTGAGGCTGAGTATAAGGCTCTCGCCAATGCAGCTGCAGAAATATCATGTGTTCAACACTTGTTATCGGAACTTGACATATACCTCAACCAACCACCTACGCTATTTTGTGACAACACGGGTGCTACCTATCTCTATGCTAATCCTGTTGATCACTTTCGTATGAAGCATGTGGCTTTAGATTACCACTTTGTACGTGAGCGGGTCTCTAATGGTTCACTGAAAGTCTTCCACATCAACTCCAAAGATCAACTGGTGGATGCTCTCACCAAGCCTCTTAGTCGGGTTCCCTTTCTACAGATTCGTTCCAAGATTGGTGTATCCAATGGAGCCTCCATCTTGCGGGGGCGTATTATGGATAAACATAGATGACCAAGTCATCATTATTATTATCATTTAATTTAATTATATTTATTAACTAGTCAAAGTGGTTGTAGAGATCCACATAGTTCTCCTGTATTATCTCTAATATTTGTATATATATATTGTATACCAATAATGAAAGAAATGAACCTTTTGCATTCAAACTCTCTGTTGTCATACCTTGTACGTTAATTGTCTGTCATCATATCTATTTAAGATGCTTCATGTTCGATGCATTTTAAATACGATGATAAAAATTGTGTCTGCATTAATGTTTTGTAATTATGTGAGATCCATTACTCCATGATCTAATATCCATTTTCGAATATTCAAACCCGTTTTTCTTTTTTCGGTTACTTGGACCACTGACGAACCACTGGTCTACCCGGTCATCTCTATTACTCGAGTACGCAACCTAAGGCCACCTACAAGAGGAAACTCACCATATGTAAGAAAACCTTATAGTCCGATTTGAAACCCCTTTTTCCTCTAGACTTCCTCTTATTATTGATAAAATCTTGAGGTACATTACCTCAATCATTTGGACTAAAGATCGTTACTACTCAAACCCTCAGTTAATGTCGTGTCTGCGTAATAAGAGACGTTGTTCGTTTCCTTGATTTCTGGAATTGCTATTTTTCACACATGCATATATGTAAACAAAAAATAAAAAATTTAATATACACAATAAAAAATTTGTAAACCACCAAATTTGTAATTCGAGTTTAAAATATGATCAAGTTCTACATCACTAGAGCTGTCATGATAAGTAAAATAGATTCTTAAAACATCATATCTCTAAAAATGTTAAGGTTCAAATATCATTACTTGTATATGTTTATCTTCTTCTAACAATTGATTACAATTTTAGACACGTGCCACCGCGAGATTTCACATCATAAAAAATTTTCCGCCCAAACCCTCTATGACCCATTTAGCTAAAACACATGGATCTTATGAATAGATTTTAATATAACCTGTTTTCAGTGAAGAAACCCTAATTTCACATCCATTCTGCCTCACACTCATCGAATTCTCTCACGTTTACTCTCCTCTGATCATGTTTGTTCAACGTTGAAGATAAGAACAAATATAGTCGTATGATTCCCTCAATTCAACAGGTATGTTTCTCTCCATTACTTACATTATATCCGCACTGTGTCACCGTCCAAAGACCTATGCATATTCATCTATTTATTTTCCTTTTCCGCCGTTTTGATGAATAAATAGCTTTTCGGTGGTGGCTAGGGTTCGTGGTGGTCACACGACGATGATTAAACCACTGTTTCTAGGAATGACGATAAAGGGTTCGATCCACCAAATTGCTAGCAGGTTTTCAAGACTGTAGTTTAAAGTTTAGTTATTTTGGAGTAGATTCAAATCTGATCCAATAACACGTATCCTAATGCAGTAAATGATAACAAATTGTTAATTTTGGTTTTATATTGTTGATTTTGGTTGTGACAGGTTTGCTTTTGTGATGGAAACCACCAATGGTGATAGGGATCTTTTGTACAAAATTGTGGAAGACGTGAAACTTTATGTTGTGGTCTCTCCTCAAATGCGGAAACAGTGAATAATGTTTATGGTATTGTATGTTTAATATATTTGTTGCTTTAAATTCACAGGATGCTTATGTCGCATGGTAGTTTGTTTTGTTAAGAACTAGTGGAATCTCCCACGCGATGTAGTGGGATTCTGATAAACTGTGTAGGAGTTGACAAAGCTTGGTTTTTAATAAAATTCGTAATGAAACATAAGAAAAATTAAGAATGTTACAATGATATATTCAGGATTTTATAAAAATATTATATACCAAAGATATAAAAGAAAATAATTTTGACATCTCGATTGTAAATAAAATTCATGTTGAAATGTAAGGAATATAAAAAATGTTGTAACATTATACTCAAGATTATAAAAAAAAATTATACTCAATTTTGAATAAATTTATATTAAGTTGTTATTAAATTTACAACATCAAAACAATGTGTGTTATATATTAAAAATTATTAAAGGAAAACTAAATTTATCAAAAAGTAATATAAATAATAAAATAATAAAGCAATTAAAATGCAACAAACAAAACTTTTAATTTGTCAAAACTCAAAATATCAAGAGGTGTAAATGGAATTTGGTATTCAAATCGATTAAAAGGTTGTGGTGGAATCAACGTGGAAAATTAAATTGAAGGGGCTAGAGTAGAGGTGCATATCCAACCTAGATTCAACCCGGTAGCTCCTCAAACCCGATTCAACTTGTAGGGTTCAAACAGGTTTGTCCCCTCACATCTCAACCCGACCCGGTTTAAACTCGGGTTTGTCCCTCCTAAAACCGGGTTGGATCCAAACTCGGTTTGGATGTTTTTGATAAAAACCCGACCCGGTTTCAAGTTTCAACCCGATTTGTGCACTTCTATGCTAGAGTAGGATCAGAATCACCTGTTGACGGATGTTAAAGCACGCAAAACATCTCATCTAGACAACCCAATTGTTGTTTGCAGTGAAAATAATATATTAACCAGTTTAAACAAAAGATAAGAAACATACTAGTACCTTGTGGATACCCACTTGTACATTACTGTAAGCTCATTGCCTTTTGTAAGTATATAATGTGGCATTTTTGGCAGCCATGGAAATTATAGTTTAGTTTTCTTATGCTAGAGTGGCTCCAACATACTGGTGCATACGCTAAGAACGAGCTTACTTCTATTTTAAAATAATAATACACATCTCTTCGTCATCTTGTTCTGAATCATCTTTATATCATGTTATCCCACTTGTAAGAGATTACTTGGCTGACCCATTTTTGTTACCTATATGCACACTTCTTAACATCATAAATGCATATTTTATGCGATTAATTCCACTGAGATCTTTCTAACAAACGAATTTAGCATTTCTTATGTTATCGTTAGGTTTAAACCCTTCTCATGTGCAATTTAATTATGTTTTTCGACTTATCGTATTTGAAGAGTTTCTTTTTGAGTTTCAGCATAATGTTTGTGGGAGATCAATCTCAGAAGGTGCCATATGTTACATTTTTCTCACTAAGAAGATCTGCTAAATAAAAAGTAGTTTGTAGCAAAAACACCTTTGGTTACGGTTTTCATTTTAGTTTAAGTTTCGGTTTTGAAATCGATACTTTGTCAAACTTTATAAACCAATCCATATATTCTTATTTATCTCAATTCAAATAAAATTAATCGCTTAAATGCCAAAAACAAGTACCTTCAAACTAAAATAAGATGATTTATTGTATATTTTAGGTAGGCACCCAAAGCTTTTATCTTTTATCAAAAAGGTTACAATTAATATATTACTACTACAATATCATATATAGATATTTTGGTTGGTTTTGAGTCAATTTTTTTTTGTTATGATATGGTTAGATGTGGTTTAGTTTGGTAGTAATATGATTTCTTTTGATTTTTTGGTTTTTGTTTCAGTCAAACCCAGGTCTACTGGCTCAAATTTAAGGCATTTTTAGAAACCGACCGAAAATTTGGTTTTTTAAAAAACTTAAACCCAAACATCGATTTTTGTTCGGTTTTTGGTTTTTCTAGTTTAGCTGTGTCGGTTAATTTAGTTATGACTCAGTAATTTTGTTTTCATACCGACCTCTCAAAGTTTTGTTGCTCACAAATTTGGTAGCTTTTGTCCTTTTTATCCATGGAAGTCAAAATATGTATATTTTCTCAAAAAGAAAGATTATGTAGGCCCTGTTTGTTTTCGGCTGACCCGGCTGACCCGCTGACTCGGTCAGCCGGTCAGCCTGTTTGCTGTTGGCGAAACCACTTCTGACCGGGTCATATGGGCTGACCCAGACCTTAGGTTTATAATTGCTGACCGACCACCATAACCAAATTGAAACCTTCAACAGCGCCCCCCCCCCTTCGGCACCCCATCGACCCACCTTCGGAACCCCATTGGTTCGGCCCCCATCGAAACCCCATCGATTCGGCCTCTCCAGCCACCTTTGGCACCTCCATCCGGCGGCACCCCATCGACCCACCTTCTTCGGCCTCTCCACCAACCATCGACGGCGAACCCCCATCCTCGATCGGCACCTCCGGAGACCCACCTTCTTCGGCCTTCATTCGTCGGCACCTCCATCCCCGTCCTCGGCAGAAGGTAACCCCTCGATCGGCATCTGTTTTTAGTTCCTTATTTAGGTGTTAAGATGGGAGCGATGGGAGTGATGGGAGGGTTTCTTATGTGTATGATAGAGCAGAGAAAGAGATATGGGAGCGATGGTGTTAAGAAAGAGAGAAAAATGAAGATGGGTAATTTGGTATTTTGCAATAGATTGGGTGTATGGTTTTATGTGTATGGTTTTAATTTTATGATAAAGCAATGTAAAATAAAATAGTAAAGATAGGTAAATATTAATTACGTTTCTAATATTTATTCTTAATCGAGACATCTAGGTAGTAAGGTATTTTGCAATAGATTGGGTATATGAGGCCAAATTGAAACTTTTGCAATAGATTGGGTAATGGGTTGTAGCAATTGATGCAATTGATCTTTGTTAGTAGTGAAAATGTAACCTTTTGGTTTATGTGGTTGTAAAAAAGAACTATCTTGACTTTAGGAATCATGTTTTTGCTAATAACTCATGGTTTTGGCTCTAGTAAATGTAGCCTTTTGGTTTATGTGGTTTATGTAGCCTTTTAGTTCTTGTTTTAGGCATGACAGAAAAAAAAAACCAGAGTTGTTTGGAAGTTGGATTGTCTCGACAAAACATTTCTCGAAGCATGTATACATGAAATAACAAACAAGGGTCGGGAGGGTAGTAGCCTAAAAGGAAGCTCATGGAAAGTTGTTGTAGAAAAACTTAAAAATGATCATAATTTCATTGTTGACCATAAACAAATGAGAAATCGATATGACTACCTGAAGTCAAAGTACGGGGCCTGGGTGAAACTGAAAAACAAAACGGGGAATATTTATGATCCTATAACCAGCTCTTTTGCTATTCGGTGAAAGTGCTGATATTAGAAAAGTTTGGTTACGTCTTAAACCGGTGAGTTGCGAGTCGTGGGTGAGAAATGCTGGGAGAAAGTTTGGATTATTCAGCAGATTAGGTTGTTTTGCGTATGACTTTTGTATGATTTTTGCCTGACTTTTGTATGAATTTTGAATGACTTATGTAAGACTTTAATATAACTATTGTATGACTTGCGCATGACTTTTGAATGACTTATTTATGACCTTCGTAATGTTATGAATGACTTCTAACAGGTCAAATATATATACAGATGGTGAAATTTTATCTTTTTTTATCCTTACATGGTATTGGTTGAAGTTGGTCCGGAAAAGGAAACGAGAGAGTAGTATTGAAAGAATACGAGATAATGATTCTGCTTTAACTGGGCATGCATATACATATGAATTACTACATGGATCTTCTACACAATGTTAAGAAATGATGAGACTTTCACGAGAGGCATTTGTACTATTATGCAATCATTTTACACAACGAAATTGGTTGCGACCTAGTAGGACGATAAGCATTGAAGAGAAGCTCGCTATGTTCTTACATATTATAGGGCATAATGAACGTTTTCGAGTGGTTAAACGACGATTTCAAACTCCAATCAAACGGTTCATAAATGTTTTCACGAGGTTCTGGTTGCTATGATGTCTTTTGCTAAAAAAATTATAGTCCCAACATCGTCAGATGAAACTACAAATACCTCAAAACGACTTCAAAGATTAAAAGGAATATTTCACGGAGCAATAGGTGCTTTAGATGGAACACTTGTACATGCAGTTGTGCCCGCTAATCAACAAACTTGTTTTAGGGAAGAGGAAAAGGTGAATGTAATCAAAATGTGTTAGAATATGTGATTTTGATATGATATTCACCTTTGTATGGGCTGGATGGAAGACGTAGCACATGATTCACGAGTTTTGAGAGAAGTTGCATTTAATCCGACATCTGGGTTTCGATTCCCTCCACCAGGTTTATAATATAATTATAGCTTTTATTATTAAATATATTATTTGTATTCTTTATATAATAGATGTAACACTTGCATTCACAGATAAATATTACTTTTGCGACGCTGCATATACCAACACTCGTGGATTTATGACTCCATACCGCAATACTAGGTATTGGTTAGCGGATTTTTGACGACGAAGGTCGTTAACTAAGGAAGAAAGATTCAACCATGCTCATGCTTGCCTTAGAAACGTTATTGAGCGTGCTTATGGTGTATTGAAGGCAAGATTCCCGATCCTAAAACAAATGGCTCCTTACCCTTTTCCAGTGCAAAGAGACGTAGTCATTGCTTGTTTTGCAGTCCATAATTTTATAAGAAAATACAAAATTCAAGATGAATTATTTACAAACTTTGACGTGAACACTATGGTTACCCCTGATGGTGAAGGTGAACAAAGTGAGTGTCAAAACACACAAGAGATAGATTGGGGTTCAGAAGACGTTGAATACATGGCTACTTTGCGTGATCAAATTGCTAATCAACTGCTTTCAAATGCTTCAATTTAGATTTGTATGCAAACTCTTATAATATATTTAACTTGTATTTTGTATGACATTTTGAATTTTAAGCTATTGTGTTATTTTTAAAATTTTGCCTATTTTTATTGATTATACAAGACCAGTTAAATGCAAACTCGTCAGAACTTCGGGGCAATATGGTTATTTTTATCATTCAGCATAGTCAGTCAGATACTGAATCAAACAGCCAAGTTTCAATCAGATACAGACTCAGTCAGAACTTCTAACTGGGTCAGCTTATGACTCAGTCAGATCTTACCGAGTCAGCAGTATCAAACAGCCCCTTAGACTCTTGATAGAGTATAGACTCACCTTGAATATGAATTAGTTTCCTTTTTCGGTTGGGTGTTAGTGGGATAGAGCCTCATGTGAAGATATCGTCTAATATTGTGGCATGCGTCGCTGATTAATCATTGGATAGAGCCACTGATCAAGTAGTCTGACCCTGTTGTGAATTAAATAATTTAGGAATCTAACGAATTTCTTAATTTATTTAATTTTTGTTAAATGCAAAACATTAATATAAAAGTAAACATTATAATCAAATAAAATTCATTAAAAACATATAAAATTAAAAAAAATACATAATAAATAAAATTTAGTTGAAACGAACCATCCCAAGTACCCGACATTGTCTAGTGAGAGGATTTTTTATAAAATTTGGAGATGAAAAAGAAAGAGTAATCATGAATGTTATGATTTTTTTATAAGAGTAGTCATAAAATTTAGTTGAAACGAACCATCCTAATTACCCGATATTTTCTAGTGAAATGATTTTTTTATAAATTTGGAGATGAAGAAGAAAGAGTAGTCATGAATGTTATGATTTTTTTTATAATAAATGAGATAGTATTTATGAGGGTGAAATGTAATTTTTTTGAATTTTCTTTTAAATGAGCCAACGGCTCTATTTATTTTCCCAATGTCCCCAACGGCTAGTTCCATCCGCGAACCCCCTCACGCCCTACCCTTTGCTCCCCTGATCGTACCCTAGTGTTGCGGATTCGCGACCAGGGTAGGCAGCCACGTGGGTCGCACCCCCGATCGCTCTGCCACAACACACAACCTTACATGAGAAAGAGTTAAGTTCAGCAAGAAATAGGTTTAGTCACACCCCTAAGGAAAGAATCACACATAAACCAATGTAAGATTAAGCCAGAAGTTACAAAGAAATATCTATAAGAAAGAAGTTTCCATGAAAACACCGAAACTCAAGAAGTGAAGATTATAAATAAAAGTTTTTTTTCTCAGAAAGGTGTAGATAGAAAAATTATATACCAATTTGGTATAGTTAGAAAAATATTTACCAAATCTATACCCAGAGTGGATCAATTGACTCCAGCAAAATAGCAAAAAAATCAACTGACCTATTCATGGCGAACCGAAGAACTAGCGAGACAATTGCTTGGGGTGACATAAACTTGAACGTTGATCATGGCAGTGACATGCTCATGATTGTTCCGATATTCGAAGATTGGGATACCAACATTTACCGTGATTCCTGTTCCTATTATTGGGGTTTTACTAAAGATGGTAAAGGAAAGAAAAGGTCAGAGTTTGAGCCGGAACCGATAACTGAATCGGTTTGATGAGAAACGGTTTTGGTCCCAACCCGACCGCCAGTTTGTAATTGGTTTTTCAACACATACTACGAATTTCGGAGTTCTTGTTCAAACCGGTTTAATTCAAACCAAACCGAACATTTCACTCTCCCAAAACCAGTTCCTAACCCGAACCAGGTTTGACTTTCGTTTACCCAAACCAAAACCAGTTTGGAACCGGAACCGAACTACAAAACCTAGTTCGTTCGAGAGAATCCAACAAGAATACAACCCAACCATTACCCAAAGAATGCGTTTAGCTAACTTAAAAAATGCATTTTTTTACATTATTTTAAGATGACGACTCATACACCTATCAATTCATATTCTTACGCTTACTTTAAAATTACACAAAACCTAACACTTTTTTTAAAGCAAATTTACGAATCTTATTCGAATGATAGGTGGGAAAAACCCACAATTGAGAAAAGTCCTTTAACTCAAACCAGACTATATTTGCTTCGAACAAGTCTCAAACCCTTCTCACTTTTAATTGTTTCGAGTACCACGTATTACTGATCTAAAATAAATTACCACCTCGAGACAAATCTACTATCTTTGGTTGGAATGTGAAGACGTTTTAGCGCTGCACTCAACCTCAACCCAACATATACCTTGAGCATCGCTATCTAGACATTCCATAATTGTAAATCAACACCCTAAATTTTTATACAGGTCGTATAGCACCATACGCGTCGTATAGATGGTCGAATTTTCCTCGTTTTTAGTGTCTTCGACGCTATACGTCGCGTACGATGACATTATAAATGGGCGCAATCATATCAGGGTAGGTGTGTACGCGGAGTGGACCAATTGACTTGAGAAATATATAATAATGGCAGCAAAGAAAGAAAGAAATCAACTGAACTGACCTATTTAAATATTCATGGCGGACCAAAGAAGCGTAGATGAGATTGCCCTAAAGGGTGGTGGTGAGGTGGTAGTCGGGATACTGGATCAGAAAAGGGACGATGGTGGCAGCGGTGGTGGTGATAGGTCGCCACAAATCGCCGTTAGGGGATTTGCGAGTAATTGTGATATAGTGGATCAGAAAGGGGATGGTGGCGGCAGCGGTGGCGGTGGTGGTGGTGGTGGCGGTGGGATGGTGGCGTCAGCGGTGGCGGTGGTGGTGGTGAAGGGAGAGGTGTGGTGGTAACAGGATGGTGGGAGAAGTGGAGCTCTTGTTGGCGTTGTGGAAAATAGTTTGAATTATTGCTGGGAACTTTGTTTAGAGGAGGTTCTATATTTCTAAGTGAAGAAGAAAAAAAATTATCGTTTATTTGTATATTTAAAAAATTATTGTTTAATTCTTATAAATTTTTTAATATTTTTAAAAATGGTTGTGAGTAATGTAAAAAAAAAAGTAACGACAAGAGTATTAAAAATATTATTTAATTAAAAAGTAAAAAAAATATAATAATTTTAATGTAATTATAAGAATAACTAACCTGAGGTGAATACTTTTACGTTAAGCGTAAAAATATGGTGCTGCTTGTACATTATGCGAAACTTAGGAATATTGGATGTTCCTTAACTTGATGTTCACATCTTTTTGTAAACAAAGTGGTTCATAACGGTTAAACCCTCTTAAATCACTTTACTTCAAAGTCAGGTTGTCACAATAAAAATTTTGTAACCTATTTAAAGGCCTAAGCTTCATCAGACTAAAATTTACTCTGAGGCATTATCCAATCCAGTTGACCAGCCCACCTTGCCATCCCTTCTTACAGGTGATTAGAAAAACCAATCTAGAACCGGAACCGGCAACCGATCCAAACTGGAACCTGAAAAAATCAGTTTGATAAGAACCAATTTTGGTCCCTACCCGAACCACCGGTTTGTAATCAGTTCTCAACACATCTTACGAATGTTCCGAGTTCTTGTTCAAACCGGTTTAACCCGAACCAAACAGAACACTTCACTCTCCCAAAACCGGTTCCTAACCCGAATGGGGTTTGACTTTTGTTGACTCAAACCAGATCCAGATTGGAACCGGAACCGGAACCGAACTAGAAAAAAATGGTTCGTAAGAGAGAAACCAGCAAGAATATAACCCAGCCCATTACCCAATCCAGTGGACCTGCCAACTTTGCCATCTCTTACGGAACCAACAAGTATATGACCCAAATCTGCTACAGTCTGAAACCATGAAACATTCCGAAGTCCATAGTCTTTTGTCACACCTCCATTTATGTTTTCAAGCTCAAAAGTTTATACACACTGTTTTCCTGTTAGAAACTAAACACATATCTACACACATATTTCAAACTGGGCTCCAACAGACGACCAGAATTTAGAACTCTTAAGCGGGTTTCCATACCGTAAGCACCTCTTGAAACATCTCCTGGATTAATTCTCTCTCTGCACTCCTAAAAAAGTCGTTAACTTCGTCTCTAATATCATATATCCTCCCAAAGTCGAACAAATATGTCAAACACCCCTTCTTCAACTTATCAAGCTGGTAAAGCCAAGCTTCTTGCAGCCTCTCAAGAACATTACCCATGTTTATATCTTCTAACAAGCTTTCCTCGCATAACTCCTTCAAACTTGAAATTGCATACTTATCTGCAGCGCCTAAGAGTTCAAGGCGGTGCTTCCAGAAATCCTCTTGTTTTATGGTTCCATACAAGTAAGAAAGAAGTGTGATGCATGTTTCGAGTGTCATGTCTTGGATGTCAATGGTGGATGATGTTGTTTCCTTAAGGTTGTGTAGGAACATGTTGTGGAAAACTGGAGAGCTTGCAGAGAGAATTGCTTTGTGAGCTTTTTGGGCTCCATCACATGTGTTAATGGTGACATCAGCACCAATTGACTCGTGAAGCATGCTGGAAAGACAACGAAGAATGCTTTCACTTGCTGATGATCTCAGCATACCATCATGTGGCCATACTGAACTTGCTTCCTCACCCTGCAGCAGATTTACAGAAGGAATTTTGACTGTTACTACTGATTTTGGTTATGCCTGATCTAAAGCGGGTCAGATAAAAAAATTTAGCTGGGTCAAATGAGTTGAAAGTTGCCATAGTATATTTGAAATGCATACAACCTACTATATAGCTTAACTGGAAACCTTAGATGATTGCACGAACTAAATAGTTTTTGTAGTCATACTTGATAGTTAACACAATAGTTACTTATGACAATATGACCAAAAAAGTGTATGCGCATCAGCCCAGCCCATTTTGACCTATCACCCAACCCATCTTGCCAACTATAGAAAAACCTGTCATCCATCACATTCATCTGCCGGTGGCAAAATGGACAAGTTGTTTAACTTGTCAAGGCGTATATATTTTCTGGTCGGGTTGAGTTGGCCCACAACACTTATCTATATTTAATTTCACAAATAGTTGGTGTGTTATATATGACTACAATAAAAGTTCATTAAAAAAAGGACATTGTTTTTAATAAAGTGGTTTAGAAAGTTTGCTCACTTTATAACTGCGTGACGCGTTGAACAATATTCTCTTTTGGTGTTTTTTTTAATTTTACTACTCGACATGTTATTAGTAAATTATAATCCCAAACTAACTTTATTCAAGAAAACAAACTGGAAGGGTGTGCTGTGTGATTTAGCATTTAACCAATGAACTGTCATTGTAGCAAGGTGTTTACATTTACTGAATAAACCTGCAGGTCCAGAAACTCGACATCAATTATGAAGCGACCATGAGAAGTAGAATCAATTTGCCACACACAGTCTTCACTTGTCCGAATAAGTCTCTCAAGAACTGCAACATTACACAACAATGTATTGGGAAACTCATCCAGCTAACATTATCCTCTTTAATAGAATTACACACCAAGACTGGTTAATAATTCTAAACATGGGGCTATCATAAGCAAAATAAGAACAGTGTTGGTTGCCAATTGAGTTAAACAGTCTTTTCAAACTCATGGAAAGAGTAGATAGCATGAGATGAAAATTCTTATCAGGATCAAATTCATGGTCTTGTATTTAAGCAAGAAATGAGCTATGATGTAGGGTCGACGTTATGCTTATTTGTGAACCCCTAATAGGTTATCCCTAGCAGATATTGCATCAAGCTATATACTTCAGATAACGTAACACAGGCATCCCAGAGTTAGTTGCCAATTGAGTAAAACAATCTTTTCAAGCTCATGGAAAGAGTAGAGAGCATGAGAGGAAAAAAGATTACACGTTATGATTTCCTGAATTTTAGCAGCATGATATAAATACAATTGCTACTGTTATAGTGATCAAATCACCTCCAATTCATATATAACTGAGAAGCAATCCAACTGATGGGATCTCTTGTCAAATAGTTTCACGGGTGAAACCCAGTTACTTTCTTAGAATATATAACTACTATCAGGATGATTTTTAATATTTCCTAACTGTTTGTGTTTGTCTTTATCATTGTCCTATTCTTCTTTATGATAAGTGGTAGTTGTATTGTTGGCATCATTTCTAAATTGTTGTATGGACACACAAACACACGTATTCATATACTTAATTTTCATATATACATTTTGCATGTGTATGTGTATCTATCCCCAGTCTCCATATATTTAACTACAAGTATGCTCATATACATATATCATATACATATATCATATGCATATGCATATAGGATGTTTCCCAAGGTGCTATTAGATTATTGAAAACATAAGTAGCGTAAAATTTTTCTTCAGTGGTGTGAAACAATCACCTTTAGGTCAAAAGCCTTTGTCTGCCTTGGGTGTGATGCTCTAGACATCCTACTGTTTCTTTCAAGTGCAACCTCATATACTTAATTCCTCTATAGTACCTAACCATGCCTCTTGTTAAAATTTGTTTTACATGTTATGCTATAACCGCTAGAAGAAAAAATTAAATCCGCCATCAACAATTAATATCAAATCGTTTAACCTTATATTAACCTAGCGGCTAGCGCCCAAACCAAATTCATTCTAAATCTCATGAAACTTCTGTTTTTTGCAATTCCTAAAAGAATTCAAAACATGAAGGTCGATTTGTTGTTTTTTACACATTATCTTGACAAATGCAACCCAATGCCCCCAGTTTAAAATAGGATACAAATCCATACAGGGAAGCTAGATAAAGTAACTCAAATATATCAAGAAACAGTAAACTACTAGACGTCCTTAAGGCTTAAACCATTGTTTTGTTTGTTACATAGTTCCCTTAAACAACAATCATACCCAAAAATCCCACCCATAGTAAAGCTGTTGGAGGCATCCGGAGGGATGAGATATAAGTCAACCTTACCTCTATCCCAAATGATAGAGGTTGCTTTCATAGAAACCTTCGCTCCAAAACAGACAGTAGCAAACACAACAATACCAGGAATATAGAACATAGAAAGCTAACAATAACACAAAGAAAATGGTCAAATGAACAAGTAGCAACAATACTCAGCATCACAATACAATCACATAGACAGAGATACACAAGGACAATAACATGCAAAATCCAGTAGACGGATAGGAAAATCCAAGCCCTAAGACACGACTAGGACACATCTGCTCCTCCTCTAAAGTCTAAACGTCCTTAACCCTAATCCCACAACTCCACAAACTGCAATCCTGGACCATGTCACACAGTAGTCCCCTTACACCTATTCCCAAATTTGTTCTAGTTTTATACCCCTTTATTGACTGCTTCCTGACTAAGCAACCTTTACTAAATCATTCTGTTGATACAGAAACTAGTAGATATTTATAAAACAAACCCTAAAAACTTCTTATGTACTCCTGAAAGGCTGAAATCAACTATAACGAATTGATTAATTCAAAAGCCAGAACATTAACCATTGAAACAACATCAACCGTACAATTAAAACAAAAACGAAAAAATAAGAGATCTTACTCGGTGAGGTGTACAATCGGCGATTGGTTCCGGCAGCGGTGACTCGTAGGATGACTTTGGCAACCGGTGGTTGTTCTTTGGATAGCCGAGATGGCTCCGGAAACAAGCGAATATACATATACAGCTTCTTCTCAACCGATAACTGCCTGATTAATGATCTCAAAATCAATTATCATCAGGAATATTAACGATCAACGAAAACTAGTTGAAATCAGAAAAGTATCGGATGATATATACCAATTCCACATGCCGATTTTGAACGGTTCGGATTTTTTGGAAGTGAAGGATCCGAAACTGTCGATCTTCCATTGAGCCAATCTGGATATCGTCTCTACCTTTGTATCCACCATCGTGCAGGAGTCCGCCGGTTGCAGCGCCGCTACCGTCTGCCGGAAAGCTGCTCAGTACGGTGGTGAATGTGGTGCACTGCACTCACATATGCAATATTCTTATTTTCAGAAGAGATGCTATATTATTTTCCAGAAAATATCTTACAGTATCGGATTCCCTTTTTAGAATATATGATTTTGTAATAAATTAGTTATAACCGTTTATTACACGAGATTAAATAAAAATATATTAAAATATAATAAAAAGTTAAAAGATATAAATATTATTTTAGTATAAGATATAATTAAAATTATGTATAGGTAATTACTTAATTAATAAAATATTTTTATTATTATTTTTTAAAACTTTCGTTTTAATAAAGTGTTTTTTTAACTTTCGTTTTAGAAATTTATTAAAAGACATTTCGCTCTAAGAATATTGTTTTTAAAAAATATCATTTTTAATAGAAATCTTATTATTTTAAAACTATGGGCTTTAGTTATTTTGGTTTTATAAATAATTTTTTGTATTTGATAAAATTTCTTTGACAAAATATTATTTTTATATATATTTCACTGTTTAAACACTTCGTCTTTCAGTTGTTTTTTTAGAAAAACATTTTCATATAAAACCTTTATTTTTTTAGAAAGATATGTTGTTTAAAAAATTCATAGTTTTTAAAAATATTTTTTCAAAAAATTGTATTATTCAAGCAAAATGTTTAGTTTTTAATTAATAAAAAATAGTTTATAAAAATATTAATTTAGAAAAATTCAAAATGTTTAAAATAAGAGAGAGAGAGGGAGAGAGAGAGAGAGAGAAGGAGAAAGAGAAAGAAGAGAGATAAATAGAGAGAGAAAATTTAGTAATTAGTTATTTTAAGTTTTTAAAAATTGATAAATAGTTTGAGCGGAAAAATAAATGGTAAAGTTGATGTGATGATGACATGTGTCCATCAAATGTAATCATTTATTAGTATAGATTCAGGCTAATAGAATCAATATTATTTTTTTAAAACTTGTTGAACATATGGTTAACATAAAGTTGAAATGGTTCAAGATTTTACATAAACGGAATTTGATTAAAAAAATATTTATAGAGTATTATAGGTGTTATATATATATATATATATATATATATATATATATATATATATATATATATATATATATATATATATATATTTTATTGACAAACACACATTCTCTATAATACATCTATTCTACTTTAAAAATCATTACTATTGTATTGTGTAAGATTTAAACTCACATCTTTGGTTGGGAATATGCACTTGACCACAAAATGTTTCCCCGAGGACTTTGATCTATTCAACTTGTGAATTAGATGGTCAAATAAAAAAGATAAGGGAAAGAGATTACGTTAATCAAGTGAAAGTAGCATGAAATCTATTTCTAGTACATATAACTTCATAGCTTGTTTCATTGAAAATTTAGATTATTTGTAACCGTTGTGTATTACCCGAGCACAAGCATAAAACTAGATACGTTCTAACAAACGTTTGATAAAATGCACACAAAATATGGACACAAATCTTTTGAGTTTTGACAGATTATATGATATTTTCAAATGAATTTCAAGATTAACATACGTAGTTTTTATAGGAGATTGTAAGTTATAACAATTTCTAGTCAGATGAACAACTAAATATTTGAATACGACGATTAATGAATTAAATATGCCAGCTAATAAACTGTTAGAATTTGTGATTACTCATGATTTTGCTTACTAATCAAAACCAAAGAAAAAAAATTAATTTAAAGTTGAGATTGTTAACATTTTTCACAAAGGTTTTACACTTTCACGATCAATGTGTACCAAATAGACCAACGTATATGATAAGATCCCACTTATGTCACAAACTATTGATAAGCTCTAGAGAGTGTTGGATGGGTATAAAAAAAATTTATATCTTAGGAAATAGAAAGATCACTTTCAGTAGCGCCCATCAAATTCACGTGTCACCCAGTAATTAAGCTATACGTCCCTTTTTAACAACATATAATCTGATACATAGTTTAGGGTAAAATCAATAATCAGATAGTTCAATTGTTTGTTATCAAAGAATACTTGACTATTTTGTTTGTTCTTATACGTATGTTTCTGGTTTTGTTTGGTTTAAACGATTTAGTGTTGCATAATAATTTTTAATGAACCTTGAATTCCTCTTTTACTTTCACTTGATTGCACGTTTAGTTTTGGTTTTTTAAATTTTAACCACTTTAGTTTTAATTAAATAGTTTCACATTTAACTATAACTATTGGTTTTTTTTACTTTGCTCGTTAAATTTTAAGATTTTAAAGTTTGATCATTAAACTATTTGCAATGAAGTTGTATTTTCCCAGTTTTACTACTAAAGTTTAGTAGTTTTATAGTTTGGTTGCCGAATTATTATTATTTTTAACTCCGGCGATTAAATTTTAGGATCTTATACACCTATTATTAATAGAAAAGCCAAATAAATAGTACATTTTATTGTATTGTCAAACCAGCATAATATTTTTTAATGAACCTTGAATTCCTCTTTTACTTTCACTTGATTACGTTTAGTTTTGGTTTTCTAAATTTTAACCACTTTAGTTTTAATTAAATAGTTTCACATTTAACTATAACTATTGGTTTTTTTACTTTGCTCGTTAAATTTTAAGATTTTAGAGTTTGATCATTAAACTATTTGCAATGAAGTTGTATTTTTCTAGTTTTGCCGCTAACGTTTAGTAGTTTTATAGTTTGGCTGTCGAATTGTTGTTTTTTTTTTAACTCCGACGATTAAAGTTTAGGATCTTAGACACCGATTTTTTTGTTGACTTTGGCCACCAAATTTTAAAAGTTTAGAATTTGACCACTAAACTCGAGGTTTTATTTTTTCAAGTTTGCACAATGAAGTCTACTATTTTTCAAGTTTTACCACCAAACTTAGATTTTATGGTTTTCGACGAGCCGGACATTAAATGACCACCGTAACATGGTGTTGCACACTTGCACGTGGGAGAAACGACTAGCCTCCCGACGTGTATTTTTAGAGTTTGATCACTTAAATTTACTATTTTAGAGTTTTGTCACAATACTTTGTTTTATATGGTTTCCTATAGTGATGCGCTCGGTACCATACATTTATCGTTACCAAAAGTACCCCGTCCCTAATCTTATAAAAAATGAGTACTGGTACCGGTACCGAATTTGGTATATGGGTACAGGTACCGGTACCGGTATTTCGGTACCCGGTACCTTTTTAGTACCCGTTACCTCCACAAAATTATTTTTTAGGCTCGCTACATGGTGCATGTTTGGTTACGGTACCCAATACCTGTTTTTGTACCCATTACCCGGTATATGTTTGGTACCCGATATCTCTAAAAGTTTATAATAGCTAAACAAAAATAAAATATAAAAAAAAACATCCATATAAAATAATAGTTTCTTTACTTTCCTTATTTTCTGTTAACTCAATCCACACACTAGTCCACCATTCATTTCTATTAAAATCATAAATAGTATATCTTTTAAGATTATAGTGAAGTAAAAATAATAATATTAAAAAAATAATAATAATTACCCTCAAAAGTCAAAACAGAATACTAGTTGATGGGGTGAAAAGTATTACAAAACAAAATACAAATTCCAAAATAACCTATTCGTGTTCGGGTATTAGCGGGACCATACGGGACTTTTGGGTAAAGCACCGTTACCGGTCAGTATCGATCCCGAAATATAAAAATATCAAGTACCGGTACCTTATACATATTTCGGTACCAGTTGGTACCGGTACGAGTACTAGACACCAAATGCTCATCCTTAGTTTCCGAGGAGCTGACTCGGTTACGGTTAAAGTTAAACGGCTTTTCGTGTAAGAAAGATGATCCGATCCCGAGGGACAAAAACTAGTTATGCTAACAAAACAAGGAATATCGTATGATTCTCAGAATAAGAAAGTATTCTGTCTCTCACAAAAGGTGTGGTATTAGATGAGCCACATCGACCCCAAGGCGAACTAGATCATCACAATATCACATCATAGAGTCAACAAAAAGCAACCAAATCTTCAAGATACAGTGCGCCATGGCGACCGATCATCGTCGTGTTCAGAAGAAGAGCCCAACAGGTGCTTTCTTCTTCTTCATGGCTACTCTGATCATGTGGGCTGTCTCTGTTTTCTTCGAAATTCTGTTCAACAAGCGTACGGAGCTTCTTCCGCTCATTTATGGCTTCTGTTTTTACCAATTCTTCAACTGGGTTTGCCGTAATTTCATCTCTAGAGACCCTCTTCTGGTTAACACATGCGTCTCTCTGCTCCATTCATCCCTAACCTCTGCTTCAGGTAGTATCTTGACACAATCTGATGAATTGTTATTTCGTATATTGATGCGTTTGTTTGAATTTATTGTGTTGATTTGATGGTAAATTGATCTCAATTGCTCAATTCAAGAAGATTTTCAGTCTTGTTTGGTGCATCTGTTTGAAGTTATTGTGTTGATTTGATGGTAAATTGATCTTAATTGCTCAATTTAAGATGATTATGATCTACAAAGATATGCATCATTATCTTTAATTGAAGCTTTTAACCTTTGATGGTCAAATGGGTTGTTCTTTAGCTTCAAATCAAACTTGATAGTTTTGAATGTAATTTATACAATATGAAGAAAACTTGAAAATATATGTAAATTTTGAATTTTCCAAGAATCATGTTTGACCAAAAATGTTTTGATTAAAGCAACCAGTACAGGAGACAGGAGGGGTTTTGAGCTTGATTGTTTTGTATTTCACTTTATTATTGTTGTCACATCACAATGACTGCAAATGATCTTTATAATTTTTGCTATAAAAGGTGAATTTGGCAACAACATTTGTACATTAGGCATGTATGATAGTGAAGGTAGTAAACATGGGCTGAATTTCTTGACAGTGGTGTTCATTTTGGTGAAGCAGTTGGCATCTCATGGTGTGAATGAGTTATTTGAGCATTCACAGCTCGTTAACACTACATGGCCATGGGCGTATTCAGCATTGTGCATATCGAGTGGCTACTTTGCATACGATCAATTGGATATGTTGCTTTATGGTTTGTATAGTGGATGGATACCTTCCATTCTATTGCATCATTTTATACTCCTTGGATGCTTTACTCTAGCCCTATACCGGAATGTCACAATCAACTACCTTATTCTAACTCTTATATGCGAGGTACACGTTGACTTTGACTTTACATTTGACTTTTGAGTTTTGAGATCACAAGAAAAGTAATCATTGTGGTTATGAATCTCAACCTTTTGTTATTGTGATTGTCAGTTGCATTCTATCTTTCTTCATGTAAGAAAAGTGAGACGGATGGCTGGCATACGTGATGGAAAGAGCAAGCTAGTAAAATTCGAGTGGTTCTTAAATATGGGCACCTTCTTATTCGCACGTCTCTTATCTCATGTACTAATTACAGTCAAGCTAGTCAAAGACGCTTCTAAGTTTGAGAAAGGAATCGAGCTCCACTCGCACTATTTGGTATGGCGGGAATGAATTTGCTCAATGTTTTCCTTGGTATAGATCTCTACAATGCTTTTAAGAGGGAGAGAAGCCGGCATAACGTTCATGAATCATAGACTTTTTTTATTTGGAATTTGATGCAAGATAATGATTGTACAATGCAACTTTGTTTGGAAAACATCCATATCTCTACATTGGAAGATAAAAGAAAATGTTGATTTTTTGGTTTCTCTACAAATACTTGGCTCACTAGTTAGCTAGAGCATGCAACCTCTGGAAGATCCTGGATCCATGAATATGATCATAATAAATTGGCAGATAATGCAAAATAGGGACTACAAAACATGCAGATATTTCTCAACATCGTGTGCATCTTTAGCCTTCATGATAGTGATAAATCTATTATGTAGGTCGGATATAAATTCATGGATTTGATTCGTATCACTATCCGTAAATGAAGGTCTCGAAGACAAAACAGGGGAGATGGATAGGGGAAATGGACGGGTTGAATAACATGTCACAACAGGGTTTAAAAAATAGGTTTTTCCTAAAAGTTGCAATAGACTAAAGAGTTGGGTTGAATTAAAACTCTTTGTTTACATTTAAATAAATGGTATTATGTATGTATACAAACTACAAAGATTATTTTATTGTCATAACAATCTTTTTCTTTTCTTTTTGTTTTTTTAAATGAGTTAGAAGGTTGTTTAAATTTAATTTTATAATTTGGGCGGTTTTTACAAAATTGACAAGTTTTGATCCAATTAACATGTTTTGACTCATGTAACTAGAAGTAGAACTTTAGGAAAGAAAACATCAAAGAAAACCATAAAATAATTTATTTATGGCTTTGACTTGCATCATATTTTTTTGAACCTTCACACGAATCAAGCCCTGGTTGTTAAGATTTTTTGGCGGTAGATATCTGGTGGTATATGTGGATTATGTATTTGGTAAAGTTGTTTCTTACTGTTATACCCTCAATGAGAACTTATTACCGGAATGCCCTGTTGTTCAGCTAACCAATAGAATCAGTAGCATGCGAAAGCCATTTGTTCTTGCTGTTATTATGAAACATGGTTAAAAACTTGCATAAAGTTTATTTGATCCTATATTTTTAGTGTCCCTTGTGGTGAATATGATATTCCAGGGGGTTGAAGACACTGCTTAAAGAAAAAAACTACTAACAGAAAATTCCATCGGTAAAGATGGTTACTGATGAAATTATGTCGGCAATCAACATTTGGAAAAAACAGGCGCGGTAATCTATATCGAGTTTGAAATCTAAGGCTCAAAACTGGATAAGGGGTATCAAGATAGTTAGAAACATGTTGCACCTTTGTAATTTATTATGAAAATTGTATTTAGGCAAATTGACAATACAACAAGCTAAGAATATCGTACAAACAAATGGGATAGTAAGGTTTTGTTTGATTTGGGTGATAACAAGAATATTATCATATTGATTCTATGTTTTATTTTGGTTATCAACGAAGCAACGTTTGGTTGGAACTTAAAACTTAAGCTATGTTCGGTGATTTTTTACGATGTATGTTTCAATGTACTCATTTTAATATTATTTGTATTGCTTGTAAGTTGTAACCATTCAATTCGAACAAGAACCCTCGCCGTTTAAGAAGCAGAAGCAGTAGAATAAATAATAATAATAATAATAATAATAATAATAATAATAATAATAATAATAATAATAATAATAATATCAAAACAAAAAATATAAAAAATAATAATTACAATAAAACAGCCCTGATAGATAAAAATAACAAGTAGTAAAAATAAATAAATAATAATAACAATAATTATTCTGAGAATATTTAAAGATTTGACGCGAACAATAATATGTTACTGTTGCCTGTTGCGCTTCAAGTGAAAGAAAAAAAACTAGTGGTCAAACGAGAAACAGGGATGCAATTACAAAAGTGGATATGCTCCTACATCGTCCACACATTTGGACTTTGTATACAAGACAAATTTCAACATTTCTGGGCGTGTTTGTATTTTTGTGATCAAACAAATTTTGTATGTTCGTTAAACCTATGGTTAAAAATAAATCTAACAAATATAAAAAATAAATTAAATATAACCAGTTTAAATATCGCCAATAATATTTTATACCCGGCTGAGAGTTAATACAGAAAAATCTATTAAAACAGATTATTTGTTCATCAATTATTAAATCAAATAACTTTAATATATATTATTTTAAATAAACAGATAAACTCTTATGGTGACATCTAAATTAATCCTATATCATCATATAGGACCACAAAAAATTTCTCAATCTCAAAACTTCTAACAACAAACATATTTTTATAAAGTTTTCCTTTTATTTAATTATATTTTTAAATCTATATTATCATAAAAATAACATAACTATAACTATACTTACATATCATTATGCTGCAAAATGTCTAATGTCTTAAATATCATTAACGCGTTAAACGTTACATACAACTTACAATAAGAGTTTGGATAAGGAATTTGGCATATACTTTGAAATACAAGTATAAAACAAGTAAAGAGAATAAACAAACACCCCCTTAACAGTGGCACTTCCGTCTGAACCTCCAAGCATCTGCTCTTTGGATTCTCCGCCCGTCAATCGCGACTCTTATTTCAACATTGCCACCACCAAACCCTTATAATCAGCAAAAATCCTTTGCTCATCATCATCTCAAGCTTGTTGCGACTTGCTTCCTTAACCGCAATCTCTCGAGGTAACAATAGCCCCAATTTTCTGTACGATTTTTGTCTTTTAATCTCGTATGCTGTTGATTTCATATTCTGATTGTAGCATTTTGATTAATGCACGTTAGTGATTTGAGAATCTGAAGGTTTTATACATGCGTAGATGTTAATTCTCCAGATTAGTTATTTTCAATTGGAATTGAAATGTGTTGGAATGAAATCATGAATCATTACTCAAACCACATGACATGAAATCGAAGTTCAAAGGATGATTGATGATTTTAATCTAGTACTTGTGAAACGTATTCATTGACCTATGGAGAGTGAGTATTTCATGTATACTTTATGCTAATGGTCCGATTAAGATCTGTTAACAACCTTAGTGAGTCTACATTGTGTTGTTGTAGGCTAGTGATTCCAAATATAAATCCTTGAAAGGAAAAATGAGCAAGTAATTAAGATGGTCAAGTTGAGGAATAATGACACCCTAGAACTGAGATTTTTGCTGTATATAATCTTTCATAGATTTGTTGTTGAAGTCCATCCGGTTGACACTTGATCAAGTGCATAATAATGCATGGTCTCGTTCACTGCAAGTTTCTCGATTAAAAAGAAGCAACTGGTTAATATAGAGAGTTTGCATTTGGACTAAAAGAGATTATAATATATAGAGAGTGCATGAACATAGTGAGTAGTGATTCAGTGAGTTCTTTTACATATGTGTAGCCAAGAGGCTATATGATATTGATTTAAAAGTTCAAAATAAATTTTGTAGTCTGTATCAGGTTTTGTTTTCCTCTGATTTTGCTACATTATAATACATTTATTTTTCCCATTGAAGTTAACTTCTTGGCTTAAATACAAGTTTTAAGCATCTGAACTATTTAATATATTCTAATGGCCTTTTGACATCTTGTGACCTAAATAATTTTTTGATTTTGGTTGAGCAATTAACTAAATGCTACATCATGTTTTTCACTGATCATTAAAGCTTGTAGTAAAACTAACTATAATATATGATTTCTGATGACATATAGCACATGCATCAAAAGCAATTACGAGGGGGATGACATGTACCTACTCACCATTGTTACTATCAGGCAGCGGGATTGGGTAGGACTAAAAATTATAACCTTCCACTTTAAAAACGAGAACCTACAAAAACAATTACGAGGGGATGACATGTACCTACTCACCATACACCCGAAAAATGCAGTATCCAAAAATTGTTCAGCTACACACAACAAATAATGGTTTATAGTTGTAGACGGTGATACACAAAGTTAGAACATCTTATCCATTTCTTTTTGTTCACTTCTTAGGAATTAAAAACGTGCCCATTAGTGTGTTCGGGGTGGCAGTACTATAAAGTCAAATATTATAGATTGCCAATAATTGATCACGAATAAAAAGCGGCATCATTTCAATATTGTTTTGTAGTCTTAATATTGTTTTGTTCCCTTAATAATGAGGTAATATTGATTAGTTAAAATTATGTTTTAGTGTTTAGTTCCATTTTTGGAATTACAAGGACATGAGTGCATATATTGTTGGTGTTTTGGCTCCTCTTCTACTCACTTTCGCCCTTCGCAACTCTAAAAAAGGAAAAAAACGAGGTTTGCCTGCTGATGTTGGCGGGGAACCCGGGTATGCTATTAGAAACCACCGGTTTACATCTCCAGTTGAAACAGCATGGGTAGGGATTAAGACTCTAGCAGATCTTTTTGAGCAGGCATGCAATCAGCATGCTGACAAGAATCTACTTGGAACAAGAAAAATAATTTCTAGGGAGACAGAGGTAAATCAAGATGGGAGATCATTTGAAAAGCTTCATTTAGGTGATTATGAGTGGATGACTTACGGTCAAGTGTTTCAAGTTGTGTGTAATTTTGCATCTGGTTTGGCGCAAATTGGGCATAAAACTGGTGAGCGTGTTGCAATCTTTGCAGATACACGTGAAGAATGGTTTATTGCATTGCAGGTAATTTATTTACCTACTAATTGTTGTTAACTTAATAGAAGGATCTCATGATTTGTGAACTGTAACCACTATTATTTTATCTCGTCAATCAGGCTTGTTTTAGGCACAATGTAACTGTTGTCACTATGTATGCATCTTTGGGAGAAGAAGCCATTTGTCACTCATTAAATGAGGTATGTCTTTTCGTTTCTTTTTCTTTCTTTTTTTTTTAAATTGAATAAATTCAATAAATTTTACAAAATATGAAGCATACATTGATGGTGATCAAACACCTACTTGTCATTTTCTTATTATAAGTTTTTTAAATAATTTTTTTATTGTATAAATATTTATAAAAACAACACTTGCAGAAAGATTTTGAATCTGAAATGGAGGTAATAAGATTTTCATTGATAAAAATATTTATAATGCAAAGTGGGATTACGTTATTCTTCTATTCCATGAAAAAGATACATTTGTGCTTGTGTGGTCCACTCAACCTCTAAATGCAGATATAAGAATTAAATTTTTTGTAAAATAAGCTAACAATTAATTAAAAATAATAATGCAAGTGCTGTACATGTTCTTGTCTATCATAATGAATTAAAAGTAGTCTTTTACAAACTTCTTTGTATCGATAATTGGTCATAGTGATTTTACTTTTTGAGTCAACATGGTTAGCTAACTTTGCAATGTGGTCGTTCCTGTTTATAAGTGTCCACTCAACTAAATTAGATGCTGATGTGTATCCTACTTGGCATGCTACATCTTGTATTATTCTCAAGAAAACAATAACCAATTTTTTGAATGATTAATTTTATCGAGTGCAAAGCTTGCTTACCTTTTCAAATATTCTATGCTGTATTTTAGAAGTGTCGACTCTAACTGCCATCTAATTACAATCTAAAATGTTTTCCAGACAGAGGTTACTACTGTAATTTGTGGAAATAAGGAACTGAAAAAACTCATGGATATAAGTGGACAAATAGACACAGTAGAGCGTGTAATATGCATGGATGATGAAACATCTTCAAATACCTTATTAACTGAGGGAAGTAGCAGTTGGAAAGTCTTTTCATATTCTGAAGTAGAAAAAATTGGTAGAGAGAAGCCTGTTGAAGCAGATCTACCACTTCCCGCTGATGTGGCAGTGATTATGTATACAAGTGGGAGTACTGGGTTGCCTAAGGTTAGTAAGAAGTTTCTTTTTTTTAAACATTTATGTTCTTTTTACTTGAAAGACTTGTAAGTTATGCACTTTTATGTAGGGTGTAATGATGACACATGGCAATGTTTTAGCTACCGTTTCTGCTGTCATGACAATTGTGCCTGGCCTTGGGGGCAAAGATGTCTATTTAGCCTACTTACCACTAGCACATATTCTTGAACTTGCTGCTGAGGTATATAGACATCTTAGATATGATATATTTTGTTAAGAATAATATTATATATGTACAAACTGTAAATTCTTGTTTTCCATGTCACAGAATCTAATTGCAGCTGTAGGAAGTTCAATAGGTTATGGATCCCCTTTAACTCTTACGGACACATCAAGTAAAATTAAAAGGGGCACAAAGGGAGATGCATCTGCTCTAAGGCCAACTTTGATGGCATCTGTTCCAGCTATTCTTGATCGTGTCAGAGATGGTGTGAGGAGTAAGGTTGATTCAAATTCCATGCACACGTCTTATATTCGCATATTACTACATTTGTATGAATTTTGGCTGAAACTTTCAGGTGGATTCAGCAGGTGGATCATCAAAGGCATTGTTTAATTTAGCCTATAATCGCCGGTTATCTGCTATAAACGGAAGTTGGTTAGGTGCGTGGGGTTTAGAAAAGCTTCTATGGAACTTTTTGGTGTTTAGAAAGGTTAGAGCCATTTTGGGTGGTCGCATACGGTTCATTCTGTCTGGTGGGGCCCCTTTGTCTGCTGATACGCAAAGATTTATCAACATTTGTCTTGGGTTCGTACTAAAAAATTCTAATTGATTATTTATACTTTTTCTTTAAAATAACATTCATGATATCACCATGTTTTGATGTGTACACCAGGGCACCAATTGGTCAAGGTTATGGTCTAACTGAGACGTGTGCTGGTGGGACATTTTCTGAGTATGATGATATATCTGTTGGTCGTGTTGGTGCACCCCTTCCTTGCTCCTATGTTAAGGTTAGATCTGCAATCTGTGCGTTTTGGAACTTACACAATCATTCTTATTTTAATATCAATTTGTATTATGCATGGATTTTGATTAATTTCCTAGAAGTGACAAGACAATGAGACAAAATCATTTGTTTTCTCTTAGGATTAAACTAGATACTTTCCAATGCAGATGCTAGCATATTCCCAAATAAGTTAAGGCACTTTCGTCTTATTTACACAGGATTCAGATATTTTCTACACAATATACTAGCATTTGTTTTTATTCTTGATGCATTAAGATGTTAAAAAAATTTATAACTACGTTAAAAATATTTTTTGTATTTCTTGGTGTTAGTTTTTAACTGAATTGCACTAAAGTAAAACTTTATTTGTTAAGTTCAGACATATAGGCGTTGCTTGTAGTCTATCCTTTTTGTACTTTTACACTACGTCTACAAGTTTGTATTTTTACTGATATTTTGTGCATTATATTTATCTACATATAGATTCAAAAGTTTATACAGCTGTTTGACTTGTACATTAATTTCCAAGTTCATACTATATTTTGTGCATTCGTACCTAGTGTGATATCATTTCTAAAACATTCTTTTTGATAAAAGGGCAACTGAATTCGTTAGCTACATACAAGATTAGATCTTACATATTGTACATAAAGCATTTCAACTCGTACGTTCTCGAACAAGTATGCTAACTATATTCTTTTGGATTCTGTTATGTAGTTCCATTTTAAACTACTACATTGAATCATGTAAAACAAGTTTGATGTTTTAAATGATAAAGTTGTTTACTCAATTTTCTTACAATTTACAAACATACTAATCACACAATATGTTTTATTCAGCCCTATTGTTTGTATTTGTTTATGGTTGCTACATCTTTTTTTCAGCACTCATGATTGTATTATAACTACTTTTGTACAGTTAATAGATTGGTCTGAAGGCGGTTACTTAACAAGTGATTCACCTATGCCTCGTGGGGAAATAGTGATTGGTGGCCCAAATGTTACTCTGGGATACTTTAAAAATGACGAGAAGACAAAGGAAGTATACAAAGTAATATTCTTTCTAGTTTCTTCCCATGATTTGTATTTTGCCAAAGGGGTTGAATTAAAAAGTTAGTTATAGGGGGAATGGGTCAAATGGGTTAAAATTGACTGTTGAATGCATACAACCACCAAAATCTTTTTATGAAAAGATTTTAGATTGTTAGTAATATTTTTGTAATCATAAATAATGCACTGATTATTAATGAACAAAAAAAAAAAAAAAAAGTAATTGCGGCGGGTCAACCCAAGTCTGCCCACTCTAAAGATGATGTGTTTCAACCCAGTACCATTTTGACCCATTACCCAACCCGCCCAAATTATGAACTTATTAATCTTCTGTGGTTGTATAAAGGTCGATGAGAGAGGCCTGAGGTGGTTCTACACAGGTGACATTGGGCAGTTCCATGAAGATGGTTGCCTTGAGATAATTGACCGTAAGAAAGATATAGTCAAACTTCAACACGGAGAATATGTTTCTCTAGGAAAGGTACATTTTACTTTTATATATATTTATTTCCATTTCTGATTTTATACAAACAAAAACCAGAATCCACTCTGAGATCACCATTTCTTCTACAGGTTGAGGCCGTTCTGAGTGTTAGCCCTTATGTCGATAACATAATGGTGCACGCGAATTCATTCCATAGCTACTGTGTGGCTCTTGTGGTGGCTTCTCAGCCTGCAGTTGAATCTTGGGCTCTGCAGAAAGGTATCAAATTTGATGATTTTTCAAGTTTGTGTGAAATGGAAGAAACCATGAAGGAAGTTTATGGTTCCCTGCTAAAGGTAACAACAATATATCATATATTCAAAGTTGCTAGCATCATATGCATAATTTGGCTCATAAGTTTTATTTACAGGCTGCAAAAACAGGCCGATTGGAGAAGTTTGAGATCCCTGCAAAGATCAAATTGCTTTCAGAAGCATGGACACCTGATTCAGGATTGGTTACTGCAGCACTAAAGCTCAAAAGAGATGTCATCAGAAAGACCTTTTCAGAGGAGCTGGCCAATTTCTACCAATCTTAATTGATGGTTGGATTTGTGCATAAACAGTATAATTATCTTAACTGATTTTTGTTAGTCTTTCTGTTCACCTTTTTTAATTCCATATCCATTATTAAGTAAAGTGGTTAGATATATTTGGGCAAAAGTCATAAATATATCAATGTACTTTTATATTCGATTCGAGTGTAATTAGTTTCGTTTAATTTGAGTTATTAGAAGATGGTTTTATGATTCGTTTAATCATTTGGTAACTTGGCAATAACCTTATACAAAATGATGATAAGAGTGTTAAATGGCTTCCAAATTGGAAACCCCAAATCAAACACATACACTCATGAGAACTCAACCCTAACATATGCATGAGGTTGCCACTTATCACTCTTCGATGATGATTTACCAACTTGTTGGATCTTAGTTACCACTGATAATCAATATCAACTTTAGTTCATTCCAACAATCAATTTTATACAACTTTACATCAATCATGCAAATCCAAAAAAAATTATAGTATATAATTGATGGACCAATCTGTTGTTGATCTTGGTCTCTATCAGGGGTGTTGCCCCTTGCACCCTGTCAAGGGCGCTACCCTTTGAGACACCCATAGGGGATTCTCCTAAGGTTTTTTGGTTCCAAAATCATAATAGATTCAAACATGTGTGTATTCAATTCCTCTAACTTGTGTTAATATTTGTTATAAGTTCACTTAGGTCTTAAGTAGACTCAACTAAACTAAAATGGTGTTGCTGCAAGTTCATAGGTTAAAATTCTAAAATATAGTACTACCTGCTAAGAAGTAACAACCATGGGATGCATTGGGCATTGAAGCTTTTGTACACCATGTAAGTTTCGGATTAACACATTAGACAACCCATACCCTCAGATAAGAGATCACAGTAACAACAGTAAACGGTTCTAAAGATGTCCAAATCGTGCTTTCATTACTTTTTTAGAAAAAAAGAACTCAAATAGTCGCAATTTTCGACTCGTATAAAATATGTTTCAATGAGAGAAGAATCTAAGCATGAAAAAAATGACCAAAAAACAAGGGCTTTTTTGAAGAGAACTATAGGAACAAATAAGTAGAACAAAAATACAAGGCAAGGGAAAGAGTAAAGAAAATATAACACATACAGCCTTCTAACGCCTACGAAGCATCAGCAACCTCGTCGTCTTCTGATTTGAAAATCAGGCGCAAACAAGTATATATAATGTATACCGAATAAGCTTTACTCAGTCCAATGTCTGATCTGAAGAAAACCGTCCAAAAATGTCAGGACATGAATCCCACTTAGCTTGTTCTCTAGCCTCCCAATAACCCCCGGTATAAACAAAAGTATCACTTGCTTTATCTTTCGTGAACCACTGTGGCTTCCACCCTCTCTCTTGCATTTTCCTAGCCTGAATTGTGTATTAGAATATGAACATACATATCATGATTGGTTTTAATGCATTTTTAAAGGTTTTTAACAATTATGTATAAGTGTGTACCTGTCGCTGGCATTGCTCTAATCTTAGTTTCTCTGCGTTTGCCATTTCATACTCGCCATTTTCTAGACACCTTTGGTCTGGTCTTAGCCTTGAATCAGTTGGTGGAAGCTTCTCCTGAAAAAAAATACATAAACCAACAAATTATTAAAACAATGTTGAATAGAGATTTCATCAATATTCCAACTGAAAGTTTTACCTTGAGTCCCGGGGTAAGCTCATTTAAGGTAATAGCAAAGCGAGTTAGATTATATCTTGTGGGAACTTTTGGAGGTTTGCTTCTTCGCCACAGCAAACGAGCATCTGAAAATGGGTCACCTTTTCCTTTTCCAGAACAGTCTCCATTAACAAAATGCATGCTTTCGTCCCATTTGCCAATTAAGGTTGCTGCAGTTTTTCCACTCCTATCTTGAACAACGCCTTGTACCTGCATCAAGATTAGATTGTTAGTTCAAATTAATGATAATATGACATAACAAGGTATCATGTTTCTAAGTACGGATTGTCAATCCTACTGAGTTTTAAGCAATCTAAAAATTTGTCATAGAGTAACACAAACACATTCATATAAACTGGCAATGGTCTGATATAGCAAGAAGAAGCTTCACCCTGAACCAACCAAGGGGCCAAAGTATGATCTTAACACGTTATTTAAATGTTCATTTTTTCTATTTAAGTTCATGAGGAGATAATATCAGTAACTGATACAGGTGATTGGTGAAAATAAGTATGGCATTATCAAATATATCTGCTATTAACTGCTGCAACTTTAAAGACGATTAAAAAAGGATACATGTCTTTAGAGTCGATAGAAGGAAATTGAATCACACCACATAGTGTTATTAACTTCTTATGGCACCACATGGGGTGTAACTAACACATCCATTAGACGTGAAACTTGAGGGAAATGGCAGAAACAAGAAAAACCTGATGGGGGTTCCGCTCTATGATAGACTGCTCCTTGAATTTCAGCTTACAGGAATAATTTTGGTTCCCTTGGATACGCATTGTGCCATAATGGTCACAATAAAGTTTCCCCAAAATAAGGTTGTATATGGATGTTGTAACCTGAAACAAGATCCAAGCATCCTTCAAGACAAAACTTGCAAAAGAATAGAAAATGCAATTAGCATTTATGCAGTACCTTATTCCACTGAAAAACTTCTCCATCATCAAATTTCAAAGTTAAAACCCCAACAGGATCAAGCTGAATTGACCGACCCCAAAATTTGCTTTTCAAATTGCTATCTCCCCAAAATTTCCATCCTTTACCCTCACAGTGACATGCTACAATCATTGGGTGATGGCTGACCTGTTGCAAGATTAAAACAATTAACCGGAAGGATTTAACAGAATATTTGACTCTAAAAAGTTGAAGATAATAATTCACAGTCCTAGTAGAGAGTAAACCTTTTCAGAAAAAAACCGAAGGCCTTTATCTGGATAATCTGCCTCATAAGTCTCCCCTAGCAATGGATTAAAAGGTTTGCAGTTTCTTCCTTCAGTAGACGCGTATCCAGATACTGCAAATGCAGCCACATTCAAAATCCGCATAAGGCTGTTACCCTAAAACAGATTTGGTAATGAATTGATGAGACTCAAATGTAAGAAATCTGTAGCAGAGTCATCCAAACACATAATAAGATGACAAAGGAAAACCATATAAATATTCAACTTATAGTAGGGGATAAAAATAAAATTACATAACAAGACTTCAAGGAGCTAAATTGACTTAGAAGATTTCCTCCATTGTTTTTCATTAAGATGATATTTTCAACCTAACAGCTAAAGTCAAGACAGTCCAATTTTATTAAGAGATATGAAGTATGCTAATCATACTCCCTCTTATTTTGTCTTCTCTTCTATAGCCAATCAATCTCACCACTAACAAGCTTACATCAGCTATCTTTCTATCATTCATGGCTCCTAAATGATTAAACAAACTTCACAACATCTGTGAAGAGAAGATATTGCAACTTCATAATAATTTAATAAACTCACCCTTTTGCCCCATTCATATGCACGGTCAAGAAGATAAGAGTACTCCAAATCTTCAAACATTTTTGCAGAGAAGAAATAGGTTCGTTGAAGTATACAGGAAGACACACTTTGGTAAGATCTTTTCCGATATTATCTTTGATCATTGACCAAAGACTAACTCCCTTCTCTTTTTCAGTAGGATCTGGTAACTTCTTCCTTCTCTTAACACGAGGAAAATTAGTACCAACTGATCTAATCGAAGCATCAATTTCTGGTTCATTAACTTGAAAATCATCATCGTCAGATGTAAAGGATGACGACCTCATGTCAGACCCACTACTTCTAAAAGAACCCGATGATAAAAAGTCCCGAGTGTCAAAGAAGGCATTATCTTCTTCATCTGACTCTTCTTCTGCTGCATCTCCCCTATCATTATCATCTTCTGATTCACTCAGGCTTGCATCTGACAATTATCAGAAAATATAAATTTACAAGAAAGGCAATTGAGCATACATAACACAATCCTAGACAATCAAAGCAAACCATCTAACCATATATTCCTTGTAGGGAGAAAAAATCTTAGAAGTCAACAATGTGATTACTCTCAAATAGAATAATTTTACAAGCATACCACTGTATTTCTCTTGCCTAAGTCTTGAAGTTGCCCCAGCTTCTTTTGACAGCCTTTGGCTCTCATCTACTACCGTGTTCTCGAGGTCAACCTTTTCTGTCTACAAGCAACAAAAAACATCACCAAAGCTTAAAATAATTAATAGAAGCAGTATAGATCATTAGTCTAATCTACTAATACCATGCATCATACGGTTACAAGAAGATAAAAAGACACACAAACAACATACCCAGTAATATCCCACTTACAAATACAGAAAGGATGGAAGATAATGAGTTTAAATACAATATTATTAAGAAAGATACTGGTGCTTATACCATATTTATTACAATATTATCAAGTGATTTGTTTGTTTAAGTGTAAATGAAACTTACTGCTTAGGCTCGTCATATAGCTTCTAAAAAGAATAAAATAACAGCAGGCTCTACACTGGTTGAGTCACAACAAATGCATGTTAAGATTCTATGAACCTAAAATATAGAGAGCCTTCTAAAAATAAATGACTTGATCACATTTGTGGTGGCATAAATGGCATGGACAGATGCGGATTTAGTTACAATCTAATGACATTTGGGTACCATCAAAACATAAGATTATCAATTATGCATGAACATTCCTTGTAATGCATTTCTTCAGAAAATTTCTGTTCATGCCAACCATAAGACATTAAATGACATCAAAGTGCTTACTCATACCAGCCTGAATTCAAACAAAATATAAATAATGACCTGCCCCCTGCTGGAAGTAAGGCATGCATGTAACTAGTGAATGTAAAAGGCAAAAGGTTTAAAACTCTAAATTCGAGTACAATCCAATATTAGAAGGATGCTTTTTCCCTATCAAGTATCAACATGAAAGATTATATGTACCTCTAGCATACGCAGTGTGTCCATGAGAAGCACATGCTTCTGCTTAAGAAGCACTAATTGATCTTGCATTGCTGAAAATTCAGTCATCATAATAGTTTCACTGTCCTGAATAGCTGCTTCACTTACACCTTCTTCCAATAATCGTTTCCTCAACTTTTCTGTTGATAGTGTAATGCCACTAATTGGAGCCATTAATTCACTGTTAGACATTCTGGGAAACATGCCCTTCACAGCCTGTAAAGCTTCCATCCATGCAATTCGATCATCCCTTGTATCTGCCCTCAAATGCAGCCTTTTTGTGCCAGTAAAAATGGAAAATCTTCGGTCGTCTGATCTACTTTCACGAACAGATGAAACCTAGAAAATGTTACAAACAACAATCTCACAAGTCAAGATGCAATACGCGAAAACCATCAGATTCAAACACACAAGGCATAAAAGATTTCAAAAGTTATAAAGAAAAAGAATTCTGTGCATTTTCACATGGGCACATGACAAACACAATCATAGATGCTCAAGAAGGGTTTCAACCAACAAGATACATAACAAAAACCTCATTGAAATTATGAATTTGGAAAAGGTCAAATTAGCGTTCTTCAAGCCGATCAAACAACACAGAAGAACTGAAACAAGATCAAACAGATTGTTCAGACATCCGAATATAACCAAAGAAATCAAATTCCCATCAAAGCTGAAGAAGAAATCAAACATAAGGTCTCAAGCTCAATAAAAGAACCAAAGATTTTAAATTTCCAATCAAATCAAACCGGCAATCGATCAGAAAATTTGTAACAAACTAATAACCGATGATCATTCAAATCACCTTCAGATGAACTTCACCAACAGGCTTGCGTTGCGAATGATGATGATGATGATGATGCGAATTCGCAACATTAAAGCCAGAATTCCGATGACGAGACAACCGTCGGAACGACTCATCACCAATAACCCTCGCCCCTTTCTCCGTCTCCTTACTAACAACAATCTTATCAGGCCCATGGATCTTATAATACGACAGCACTCCATCCTGCAACACGAACCACCTAGGTCTCCACCCCTTTCCATAATTAACCCACTTATGCAAAATCCCCGATTCCCGTTCCCAACGATGTCATTAATCTTCACATCCCTCTGATCTCCACCCGTCACCGAATTGAACGACACGTGGTTGCTATTGTTGTTGTTGTTGCTGTTGCTGTTGCTTCCGACGGTCTTTGAAACCTCCGATCCGACGGCGGCGGAGGGCGGCGGAGTGGGCGCATCGAGTGGTTGTGATCCGCGGGCACACAGCAGAAAGGATGCATATATATATATATACACGTAACAAATCAGAAGAATAAGAAGAACATAGGAGTAGGTGTTGAGTGTTTGATCGAAATGGTGAATGGTTGTGGCGTTAAATTAGGGGGGCGTGAATAACGGGGGGTCGCCGGAGGGAATATGCTCGGTGGTGTCATCTGGTGCGACCAAAAAGACGTAAGCGTCGCTTTTTGGACCGACTCACATGGGTTTATTCGTTTCTACTGTTGTGTTGTGTTGTGTTTACCAGAGACTTTTATGTACTTGGAGATTAAACAATGTTGTTTGTAACATGTTATACAAACAAGGTTTTGAAAAGGAGAGGTGTTAGGTTTATGTTAATATTAAGATTAGTAATGCTCGGGTGTGAATGAAATGAAAAGTTATGAACGTATGCTTACAAACAATATTGGTTGGTATTAGACGTCGAATGTTACATTTTTTTTCTTATTAAGTTTTTAGTGATGGGATGATTAGTTGATTAAAGTTTTGGCTGTTAAAAAGATTTAATTGTTTTGGTGGTAAAAGTGAAGTGATTGTGTATCTTAATAATCGGTTTAACTCAACTCAAACATCAAAAGAGTGTTTGAGGTTAATATCTAGTTGTTGGTAAAACATCTTAAAAGTACTTATCGTCAGCATTTTCTTGGGGTGTAAGCATAATTTTGAAAAGTCGTTTTTTAACACAAAGTTTTATAAATGTAAAATTATAGTTTTTATACAAATTTTACAAAAAACCAATATGTGTAACTTGAGAAAACGATAATCACGTAGTTACTCTTGTCACACCCCAACCTTAACGGCGGAAACGTCGAGATGTGAGGGTTAAGATTGTTCACAGCCACATAACACTACCATAATTGTAAATATAGAAATTCATAAGTTGAAATAAACATTACAACCAAATGTCTCAACAAACAAAAATGAACAAAGTTCAACTTCCAAGTCTCAAGTTATTTTATTTATTTTTTTCCTAGGTCCAAATCCTAGGTGTAAGCATGCTTCAAAGGATATCATCAACCTTGTGTATTTCCTGAAACATGTTAAAAATAAAGAAGTCAACTTTAAAAGTTGGTGAGTTTTCATGGGTTAAGCATACATATATATATATATATATATATATATATATATATATATATATATATATATATATATAAAGTTTACAAGTAGCAATTCATGTCAATGATTACGAATAAAGCAAGTTTATAGATAACATATAGCTACAATCAAACCTTGACCAAGTATATCATTTACAAGTTTAACGATTAGCTAAGTGTACTTGGTTCCCATAGTGCTCAAGAATACGACACTAGGAGCCGGCAATAACCTCGGCTTTAGCACCAAATAGGCTTGTCAGGCCCATAGATCTATGACGTCGCAGGCTAGCAATAGTTAATGATTGTCAACATATAATATTCATCATATAAAGCTCACAATATTACAAATAACCATGACAAAGTTCATAAATGAATTGCTCGTGCATTTACAAGTATCAAGATGTTTACAAGTGCAAGTTCATAAAGTTAACATGTTTCACCCCAAAAAGTGTGAAATAAAGTAAAAAAAGGGGCATGGAAAAACTCACTTGGATAATAAGGATGACAAATAATAAGTCTTGTATATAATACCGATGATACGATAACGATCAACCTAAATGAACGTCGTGTTAAGTTAATCACGATAATTATGGGGTTATATTTATAAACCATTTAGCCCAAGATTTTTAAGTTATTATATAGATACAATTTTGTAGATATTTAAATGATTAAATAAGAATTTTAATGATTAAAATAAAGTTAAACTTTTATTATAATTGGTTATTATTTACTATTTGATAATATAGTAGATTTTGTAGATTTAAATGATTAACATAATTCTATTAATTATAATAAATGTAAATTTCAAATAAGTACATATATATTTCTTTTAAAACATATCAGTAGGTTTATAAATATGTTTTATAAAGAATCTATTAAATTGAAGTTATTTAAGAAAAAAATAAATAGAATTTATTAATATTTAAAATTAATAATAAATGGTATTTTATAACCATTTTATAATTTTTAAAATAAAATAATGAAATTTCTTAATTAAATTTCTAAAAAGAAAAAAAAATTATTTAATTTCTGGTTAAAAATGATTTTTATATGATTAATAATAATATTTAAATATTTTCTGGAATTAAATATTAATAAAAACCCTTTAAAAAAATAATGGCAGGGACTCGGGTTCGAACCCGGGTCCCTTGCCAAGCAAAGCAATGTTCCAACCGCCGGGCCAATGTCCTGTTTAGTGTCAAAGAACAAAACTAATACTTAAAACATAAAAACAGTAAATCCCTAAATTCAACATGAACCCTAGTTTAAATTCCACCCAAATTGAACATCAATTCGTTGATGTTAATGAAATTAAACAAAGGGCTTTTATTCCTCTCGATTAATAGAATATTTTGGTGTTTAGATTCACCTGAAATGATTGAGAATCACGGGTACCAATCCGAGGGAAATCGCGACAGAGATAGCTTCAATTCGGTTGGTTAATGTTGATTATAACCCAATTCTTTGCACCAGTAGTTTCTAGTGATGTGGGCGATCAAGAACCCTCGGTGAATTTCGGTTTAGAGTGTGTGGGGGTTGTCGTTCGACTGAGTGGTAGATTTATCGGGTTTGAGTGTGTAAATCAAATGATTAGATCGATTCAGGTGCATTATAGGGTTTTTAAACTTAGAAACGCTCTTGTTATGATTAATCCTCGTCTAATTGTTCATGAATGTGCCGTTTTCGAGCTGTTAAGACATCGTGATTGAATTGATTTCGGTTTCGGTTGATAGTGGCGAACCGACACTTAAAATCCAAATTTATCACTTGTTAAAGTTCGAAACTGACAAAATGATGGTACGGGAGGGTTTGATTCGGTTGATTTCATGTAATTGATTGGTGTGGGGGTGGCCGGAGCTCGGCCGGAGTTCAACCGGGGAATCGGGTGTTTGGGGGTTGGGTTTTACCATTTACACCTTTGGTCCCTGAGGTTTTAATATTACACCTTTTAATCCAAAGTTTTATTTCTAGTTTAAACTAAATTACAGTTTTAGTCCCTGTAGTTTACATATTATTATTTTAGGTACAAAACTTCTATTTTAAGTTTGTAAATTGCCTTAAAGACCCCCTAACTTAACTAAACTTTAAGTTTTAAACATTTTTAAACTTGTTAATTATTTAACTCTTATAAATTATTATTTCTATTATTATTATTATTTTTATCTTATTTTAACTATTATTATTATGTTTTATTATATTAAAAACAAATTATTAACTCTTAAATTAATGAATTAATGCACCATAAAAGAAACATTCATAAACAACCCATATAGTTTCTTAAATGACATAAATGGTCCTTACAAGAACATAACAAGGTTAACTATCAATTAACGAAAACACGTAAGGTTACAGTCTCCCCAACTTTTAAGAATTTCGTCCCGAAATTAAGAATGAACTAGACGAACAAATACGGGTATTTCATCTTCATATGCTCCTCACGCTCCCAAGTAAACTCAGGTCCATGCTTATTTTCCCAACGAACCTTGACGATTGGGGTAGTAGTGGTCCTAGTCTTCTTCATAATACGGTCCATGACTTCAACGGGTTTCTCAACAAAATGTAATGACTCGTCGATCTGGACGTCATCTAATGGGACATGCAGACTTTCATCAGCCAAACATTTTCTCAAATTTGAGACATGAAAAACAGGATGTACCCCGCTAAGATCGGAAGGTAGTTCCAGTTTATAAGCCACTTTCCCAATCCTTTTCAGGATCTTGAAAGGTCCTACAAATCGTGGAGCTAATTTACCCTTTTTCCCAAAGCGAACGACTCCCTTCCATGGTGAGACTTTAAGAAGAACCATGTCCCCAACTTGAAATTCCAACGGCTTGCGTCGTTTATCAGCATAACTTTTTGTCGACTTCTAGCCACTTCAAGGTTCTTACGAATCATGGAAACTTTATCGGTTTTTCTTGTATGAGCTCAGGACCAGTGATGAAATTTTCACCAATGTCAGTCCAGCAGATCGGGGAACGACATTTACGACCATAGAGTGCTTCAAAAGGTGCCATTTTGATACTCGAGTGGTAACTATTATTATATGAAAATTCCGCGAGAGGTAAATGCGTATCCCAGTCACCACCAAAGTCAAGGACACAAAGACGTAGCAAATCCTCTAGGGTTTGAATAGTTCGCTCGGTTTGACCGTCCGTTTGAGGATGGTAAGCCGTGCTTAAATCCAGTTGTGTACCCAAAAGTTCTTGCATAGACGACCAAAAGTGCGAAGTGAAACGAGCGTCGCGGTCGGATATGATATGCAAAGGTACGCCATGACGACTCACAATCTCATCAATGTATATACGAGCTAACCTTGACGTTTTGTAGGTGTCCCGTATGGGTATGAAATGTGCCGACTTGGTCAATCGGTCAACAATCACCCATATGCTATCATGACCACGAGAGGTACGAGGTAGTTTGGTTATGAAGTCCATGGATATGTGTTCCCATTTCCACATGGGAATCTCGGTTTGTTCAAGCAATCCACTAGGACGTTGATGTTCAGCTTTAACCTTTGTACACGTAAGACACTTAGCTACGTAAGTTGCTATGTCTTTCTTCATTCCAGGCCACCAGTATTGACCGCGCAGATCCATATACATCTTATCGGAACCAGGATGAATTGAGTAACGAGTTTGATGAGCTTCATTCATGATAAAGGTACGAAGATTATCACGGTTTGGAACCCAAATTCGATTCAAGAAATACATCAACCCATTGGGTTTCGTTTCTAGTTGAGCTCGAAGATTGTACTCCAATTCCTCTCCCATTTTTCCTCCTTCTTGAACCGCTTGTTGAGCCTCCATGATACAAGTCTCGATGTCATTCTCAATCCTCAAGTTTGTAGCAGCACCGTAGTCTCATTAACATCCAGACGAATCTCAGTATCAAATTCTCCCAAGATATCAAACCATTGTCGTCGATCGCGAATTTCTTGAAACGAGATCATCTTATTATGAATCTTACGACTTAGTGCATCGGCTACGACATTTGCCTTTCCAGGATGGTAACGAATGTCACAATCATAATCACTAATCAACTCAACCCAACGTCGTTGTCTCATGTTGAGATCCTTTTGATTGAAGACGTGTTGTAGGCTTTTGTGATCGGTGTAGACTATACATTGCGTCCCATAAAGGTAATGCCTCCAAATCTTTAAGGCAAAAACCACAGCACCAAGTTCAAGATCATGTGTCGTATAATTCACCTCATGGACCTTCAATTGTCTCGATGCATATGCTATGACCTTTCCTCGTTGCATGAGAACACAACCAAGGCCTAGTTTAGATGCATCACAATATACGGTGAAATCATCGTTCCCATCGGGAAGGGTCAATATAGGAGCATTACACAACTTGTGCTTTAAGGATTCAAAGGCTCCCTCTTGTTCAGACCCCCATTCGAATGGTTTATTCTTTTGGGTCAAGGAAGTAAGCGGTTTCGCGATTCGAGAGAAGTTGGCAATGAAACGTCGATAATACCCAGCAAGACCAAGGAAAGAACGAACTTCGGTTGGAGTTGTGGGAACACACCAATTTTTCACAGCTTCCACCTTTGCAGGGTCAACGTGAATCCCTTGACTATTCACCACGTGTCCTAGAAATTGGACCTCCTCAAGCCAAAATTCGCACTTTGAGAACTTTGCGTATAGTTGTTCTTTCTTCAATAGCTCAAGAACTTGTCGCAGGTGGTGTTCGTGATCGGTTTTGGACTTGGAGTAGATAAGTATGTCGTCAATAAAGACAATCACGAACTTGTCTAGATACGGCTTGCATACTCGATTCATGAGATCCATAAAGACAGCAGGAGCATTCGTTAAACCAAAGGGCATCACCATGAACTCATAGTGTCCATATCGGGTACGGAACGCAGTTTTTGGGATATCATCATCATGAACTCGTAATTGATGATAGCCAGAACGTAAGTCAATCTTTGAGAAAATAGCAGCTCCTTGAAGTTGGTCAAAAAGATCATCGATGCGAGGAAGAGGGTAGCGGTTCTTGATGGTAAGTTTGTTAAGCTCACGATAATCGATGCACATACGAAATGATCCATCTTTCTTCTTCACGAACAAAATAGGTGCACCCCAAGGCGATGAGCTAGGTCGGATAAAGCCTTTGTCGGACAGTTCTTGAAGTTGACTGGCCAGCTCTTGCATTTCTGACGGTGCAAGTCGATATGGTGATTTAGCCACAGGGTTCGCTCCCGGAATTAAATCGATCTTAAACTCGACTTCACGCACGGGAGGTAAACCGCTAAGGTCATCGGGAAACACTTCAGGAAAGTCTCGTACAATCGGGACCTTCTTAAGATCATTCCCTTTGACTTTCGTGTTGCCACGTAAGCCAAGAAAGCCATGTAATTCTTGCTTAGACATTTTCGGGCTTGAGTACACGACATGAGTTTGAGTCCTTTGGATGATTTTTCGCCGTATACTTTCAATGTATCCCCCGAAGGCAAAGGAATTCGAATGCACTTCTCGAAACAAATAATTTCCGCATGATGTTTGGCTAACCAATACATGCCAATGATAACATCAAAGCTTCCAAGTTTCATAGGAATAAGGTCGATAAAGAAATCATGCTCGTTTAGGCTCAAAATGCAATCACGAATAACGACATCAACGGTGATGGGTTCTCCATCGGCGACTTCGACAGTAAGAGGTCTTTCTAGTTTCGTATTTGGCTTAGCAAGTATAGGCTCAAATTCTATTGAGACAAAACTCTTATCGGCTCCAGAGTCAAATAGAACGTAGGCATAAGAATTATTAATAAGAAACATACCTGTTCAGTTTTAAAGACGTTTACGATACAGGTAAAGCAACAAAAGAACTTGGATCATAAAGTTGGGGTTGGTTTTGACATACCGTTCACCACATCGTTGTTTGCTTGTGCTTGGTTTGCATTGATGTTGAAGGCACGTCCTCGAGCTTGTGGTACGTTACCCGCAAGACGAGGGCATTGTGGGCGAAAATGACCAGGTTCCCCACAGTTGTAGCAAGCACGATTAGCAACTAACGCGGCATTGTTTGGTGCACGGTGACAAGTAGCCACCAAATGTCCATACTTACCACACAGTGTACAGATACGGCACGGGGTATTACCCGCATGATGATACTTACAGACATTGCACAATGGTAGAGGACCAGCATAGGTTCTAGCAGCAGGTGCTTGTGTACCAGGAGCGGGTTGTCTTTGAGGTACTTTGGGTGTAGCCACAGCGAAATTACGCGCCGGTGTGAACTTGCGTTTCTTGTTGTTGTAAGACGGTTCATTCTTATTCTCCTTAGCTGCTTCAGGGACCGCCTTTTCAGTCTTTTTAGCCCCTTTGACAGACAAGGTGCCCGCTCGAATATGGTTTTCAGTAAGTTGTGCGGTGATGGTAATGGCATCTTCCAAAGTTGTGGGTCTACTTCCCACCACGGCATCTTGGATTTGAGGTGGCACCCCCTTGATGAACTTCTCAATGTTCCTAGGAACAGTGTCAACCATGTGAGGCAACAGGATGCTCAACTCGTGATGCCTAGTTGAATAGGCCAAATGATCTCCACCATCTTGCTTGAGATTCCAAAACTCCTCCTCCAGCTTTTGCAACTCACTTCTCGGGCAGAACTTTTGGATGGCAATGTTCTTGAATTCTTCCCAAGTGAGTGCCAACACAGCATCAGCACCACGATTCCTCTTCTCACTATTCCACCACGTAAGTGCTCTTTGTTGAAGAACACTTGTGGCATAACGGACTTTGAGTGCCTCGGGACACTCACAGTTGATGAAGGTGTTCTCCATGCTTTCAAACCACTCGAGAAGTCCAGTGGCTCCTTCCTTCCCACTAAAGCTAGTGGGTTTGCATGAGTTGAAGTGCTTAAACGTGCAGGTTGGTTGTTTCTTCCTTGATTTGCACTATTCTCTCCTTGCCCATTGCCATTAGTGTTGTTACTAGCGTTGGTCATCAAGGTGCTACTCAGTTCGGCAACCATGGTCGGAATGACTGCAGCCATTTGACGGGCAATCATAGCGGCTAATTTGCGGTCAGAGCTACCACGCTTTCCATGATGACGAGACATGCTGGATACAAAATAAGTTAGTCATAGAAATTTGGAGGTATAAGATAGTAAATCAACAAAGATTTTTCAAGACTTGTAAAACACATATGGAATGATTCCATTTGGTACGCATTACCATTTGGAAACGTTGACACGTCAAGGTGAGTTAACTCCAATTGCCTTAGAAACTTGTGTATATTGACCATAGTTTATCACTCATCCCAGAAATCCCCAGGTAAGCATAACTAGTCCCACGGGATTTATGCGAAATGCTTACCTTAGCCCGAAGGCTTTTTGCCAGAAAATCCAGAATACAGGTGTCTATGTGTCACACAATATTTCTTTAGATTCATGGAATTAAAACCTTGATGAGATTTTCATAGATTAGTCATAAAGTCTAAAGATTTGAACCTTTTGATATAAAGCTTACGTTCCCCCTTGTCGTCGAGAATAAGTTTAAGATATTTCATCGTCGAGAGAATAAAGGATTAAGAATAAGTTTTAGAGAGGACAAGGCAACCAAGTTTCTCAATTATAAGGCATTCCTAACTAAAGGCATCAAGTTGCACATCAAGAGCCCCTCCTTAACAAGTAGCATTATGTAGCATGCAACAAGATATATTACAAGATCATAAAGATTTTTCTTATGAGGTTCATGCATCAACTATAGTCTAGGTCACCATTTCTAATAACCTAAATCCCTATAGTTATGGGCTCTGATACCAATCTGTCACACCCCAACCTTAACGGCGGAAACGTCGAGATGTGAGGGTTAAGATTGTTCACAGCCACATAACACTACCATAAATTGTAAATATAGAAATTCATAAGTTGAAATAAACATTACAAGCAAATGTCTCAACAAACAAAAATGAACAAAGTTCAACTTCCAAGTCTCAAGTTATTTTTTTATTTTTTTCCTAGGTCCAAATCCTAGGTGTAAGCATGCTTCAAAGGATAATCATCAACCTTGTGTATTTCCTGAAACATGTTAAAAATAAAGAAGTCAACTTTAAAAGTTGGTGAGTTTCCATGGGTTAAGCATACATATATATATATATATATATATATATATATATATATAAAAGTTTACAAGTAGCAATTCATGTCAATGATTACGAATAAAGCAAGTTTATAGATAACATATAGCTACAATCAAACCTTGACCAAGTATATCATTTACAAGTTTAACGATTAGCTAAGTGTACTTGGTTCCCATAGTGCTCAAGAATACGACACTAGGAGCCGGCAATAACCTCGGCTTTAGCACCAAATAGGCTTGTCAGGCCCATAGATCTATGACGTCGCCAGGCTAGCAATAGTTAATGATTGTCAACATATAATATTCATCATATAAAGCTCACAATATTACAAATAACCATGACAAAGTTCATAAATGAATTGCTCGTGCATTTACAAGTATCAAGATGTTTACAAGTGCAAGTTCATAAAGTTAACATGTTTCACCCCAAAAAGTGTGAAATAAAGTAAAAAAAAGGGGCATGGAAAAACTCACTTGGATAATAAGGATGACAAATAATAAGTCTTGTATATAATACCGATGATACGATAACGATCAACCTAAATGAACGTCGTGTTAAGTTAATCACGATAATATGGGGTTATATTTATAAACCATTTAGCCCAAGATTTTTAAGTTATTATATAGATACAATTTTGTAGATATTTAAATGATTAAATAAGAATTTTAATGATTAAAATAAAGTTAAACTTTTATTATAATGGTATTATTTACTATTTGATAATAAGTAGATTTTGTAGATTTAAATGATTAACATAATTCTATTAATTATAATAAATGTAAATTTTAAATAAGTACATATATATTCTTTTAAAACTATCAGTAGGTTTATAAATATGTTTTTAAAGAATCTATTAAATTGAAGTTATTAAGAAAAAATAAATAGAATTTATAATATTTAAAATTAATAATAAATGGTATTTTATAACCATTTTATAATTTTTAAAATAAAATAATGAAAATTTCTTAATTAAATTTCTAAAAAGAAAAAAAAAATTATTTAATTTCTGGTTAAAAATGATTTTTATATGATTAATAATAAATTTAAATATTTTCTGGAATTTAAATATTAAAAAACCCTTTAAAAAAATAATGGCAGGGACTCGGGTCGCGAACCCGGGTCCCTTGCCAAGCAAAGCAATGTTCCAACCGCCGGGCCAATGTCCTGTTTAGTGTCAAAGAACAAAACTAATACTTAAAACATAAAAAACAGTAAATCCCTAAATTCAACATGAACCCTAGTTTAAATTCCACCCAAATTGAACATCAATTCGTTGATGTTAATGAAATTAAACAGAGGGCTTTTATTCCTCTCGATTAATAGAATATTTTGGTGTTTAGATTCACCTGAAATGATTGAGAATCACGGGTACCAATCCGAGGGAAATCGCGACAGAGATAGCTTCAATTCGGTTGGTTAATGTTGATTATAACCCAATTCTTTGCACCAGTAGTTTCTAGTGATGTGGGATCAAGAACCCTCGGTGAATTTCGGTTTAGAGTGTGTGGGGGTTGTCGTTCGACTGAGTGGTAGATTTATCGGGTTTGAGTGTGTAAATCAAATGACTAGATCGATTTCAGGTGCAATTATAGGGTTTTTAAACTTAGAAACGCTCTTGTTATGATTAATCCTCGTCTAATTGTTCATGAATGTGCCGTTTTCGAGCTGTTAAGACATCGTGATTGAATTGATTTCGGTTTCGGTTGATAGTGGCGAAACCGACACTTAAAATCCAAATTTATCACTTGTTAAAGTTCGAAACTGACAAAATGATGGTACGGGAGGGTTTGATTCGGTTGATTTCATGTAATTGATTGGTGTGGGGGTGGCCGGAGCTCGGCCGGAGTTCAACCGGGGAATCGGGTGTTTGGGGGTTGGGTTTTACCATTTACACCTTTGGTCCCTGAGGTTTTAATATTACACTTTTAATCCAAAGTTTTATTTCTAGTTTAAACTAAATTACAGTTTTAGTCCCTGTAGTTTACATATTATTATTTTAGGTACAAAACTTCTATTTTAAGTTTGTAAATTGCCTTAAAGACCCCCTAACTTAACTAAACTTTAAGCTTTAAACATTTTAAACTTGTTAATTATTTAACTCTTATAAATTATTATTTCTATTATTATTATTATTTTTATCTTATTTTAACTATTATTATTATGTTTTATTATATTAAAACAAATTATTAACTCTTAAATTAATGAATTAATGCACCATAAAAGAAACATTCATAAACAACCCATATAGTTTCTTAAATGACATAAATGGTCCTTACAAGAACATAACAAGGTTAACTATCAATTAACGAAAACACGTAAGGTTACAACTCTCAACATGCAACTCTAAGCACTCGTTGAGAATTAGAAGAGGGTGGTCGATAAGTTGTGGAAAGTTTGAATAGGATTTTGCCATTGAATCATTGAAGTATTGGATTTTGACATTCTTATGGATGTATCTCACACTTAAATCATAATACAAGGTACCATATATAACATTATATCATATATATAAAATATGTAATCTTTGTTGTCAACATACAATGCATTACCTGGTTATATTTATACTATATAAAGCATATAAGGGGTATTTTAAGATACCATAAAATTAAGAACAATTACTTTATTCAATGCATAAGATACAACCAACTTTGAGGGTAAAATAGTATTTTTAATATTATTTACAGATAACCCCTTACAGTTAGTTACATAATAACCTTACACTTACTAACACTTACATAAAATTTTACATTATCTACCCATAAACCAATAATACTTAATTTGTTTTAAGATTTCAGCTATTTTTTTTAATCTCTCATGTTTAAAAACTTTTTGAGAATACAATTATAACATTGTTTTATTTTTAAATGTTTTGGCGTAAACATTTTGCTGAACCGATCTGTATTTTGTGAGGTACAATAAGTTAATGCGTAAATGTACAAGTCATCATGCAGAACTCATTTATTTGGTGCTTTAAATTTTAGCTTAGAGAAAACATAAAAGGTTTTTGTAAAAATACTACAAGAATAACAAAACATTAGAAACACGTGTCGAATGTAAAATATCGCCCCGCCACATTGCGCGGGTACCCTTCTAGTATGGTATTAAGGTTGAGTTCTTGAAATCTCAACAACCCTAGTTATGGCCTAGTATAATTGTTTAAACATGGATGTCTTGCTCAAGTGCTGCCTCTGCTTGCTATTACAACCAATACCACCCCTAGATCTTGAACTGCTTATGTAATATCAAATTATAATACACTTGCGACAATCACACCCTATTTAGGAATCAACGCTAGTCATTGTGGTTTCATACGGGTTATCATTGCCACCCTAAATACGAACATTTCATTACCTTTTGTCTTTCACCCTAATAAACCTTTTACATCACTTTTTCCTTGCTTCTAATCACCATCGTCACCATGGCTATGGTCGTTGCCTTCTATATAGTTGAAGATAGTGCCATAAGTCCCACCAACCCTGCTCACTTCACCTAACAACTACGGCTATTCGTAATTTATGCTCTAACCATTAGGGTGAATTGACATTTAATTTATATTAGGTGAATTGATCATAATATAGTCTAATGTCGGATCAAAATGTCAACAAAAGTTACTTATATCATTTTATTTGGTGACTAATTACATGGCACTCTGGGGACCATTTGTGTCATTTTACTACAATCAAATTCTTGGATAAGGTTGCATGAACCTTGTGGTCCGCTAAGAAAAAGAATGAAATAGATATTTTAAGCGTGTGTTATTTGTTATTTTTTCGTGTCCTGTACTACTATGTTTAATTTTTCTTTATTTAGGGACTGTATTTTTACGGTGCCTTGACTTTATGTAATTGGTGCCCCTTTAAACATTTTGCGTTTAGATCAACATATGTGTTATAGGTATTTTCGGTTTGGATTTTGCGTATGTACCCCTATGAATATGGGTGTACACTTTTGATGTGATACATAAACAACTATAAAATTCCTGTAAATGTTAATGTTTTCTTTATTTGTGTTTTGTATATGGCAAGTTGTCTTTGTACTATGTGTATGGTCACTACTTGCATCTAAATTTGAAGAATTTCTTGTATAACAAAATAGTCGCAAAGTATGTAAAGAGTAACACCTGTTTTTGAAGGGTGTTATAATTCTAGTTTACACCCCTAGGTGATACAAATTCTTACCCATTAAAGTTTCCTTCATCATTGACCATCACAATGAGGTTTCGATCGTTGAAAATCTTAACCCTAATCATCAAATCTTGATGTCATATGAACCACATGTTCAAATGTTACTTGTTCCCACCATCTCTAAACTCACATTCTATCATGTTCAAGGTCTCCACAAGAAAGTATCATGGATTGCCATATAATGAGTAGCATGTGCACCCCATACATGATATAGACAATACTTTTAATATCCAATGGTTAAATATGGATACCTAATGATTCACACTTTTGAATGTTACTTATATACGCCATTTTATGAAGCCTCATTTTGACATGACCACATTAGTACTTATTACTTCAATAGCTCGTAATAATATGTTGACACTATTGATGTTTCCATCAGCGAGCGGATAAAAGGCAAATATTTGGTCGTGCGTGTTGTCTCGAGTCTCGATAAAGAGTACAAAATGGTCTTGGTTCAACTATCCTTTGTCAAGTTATATGCTTTATTTATGATTACAAGCTGATAAAAAAACAAGTTTTACCGGATTCGCTAACCGACCTAAGCCATCCTCGTCTCGAAACGTCACAGGATGCAACAAACTCGGGTTCTAAACCAAGTTGAAGGAGTAAGGTTCGAGCTATTATTTATGTCTCACAATCGCACAACATTGGGACCCTGTCTTGGATTTTCTATTATCGTTGTTGGCTGGTCACCCAAGGTTTTTACCCTGGGGGATTGAACCTGTGTCTCCACTAGAGATACCAAACATCCTATCACCAAACCACCTTATACCATTGGGTCTCCATGAAGGACTAAACCCGGGTCTCCACAACATTAACTTTTGATCACAAACTGATGCACCATAAAATCCCTGATGTAAATTTCAATAGAAAATGATGATATTATTTCACTAAAAGCAGACATGTCAAACAAGACTTGGTCATTTTAATAAACTAAAATGGCATTAAAGCCATTATAACCACGTATTTGTCTCGAGAAGATTGTAGAATTTTGTAACTCATTCTCAACAACATCCTTTCCTATGTATATGTGCACACACTAGTAAATATACACCAATCAATTAACCATAGAATCAAGAAAACTTATTATCCTGTATAAAGCGAACACAAATTATTGGATGCATTGGAAAGAAACTACAACCAAAACAAATCATTATATGACCCCTAATCCATGATTTTTATGTGTATGTTTACGCACACTTACGGATTTTTGTCACAAGGTGTAAGTATCACCTTAAAACAAATAAAGATGTGTGCTTTGTTGTAATCTTGGTAATTTTATAGTCAAATTTTGCCATAAAACTTATGGAAGTAGGGTATCTTTTGGAATTTAGTCAAAAAGGGTAAGCTTCATCTATTAGGACACTCGATCACTACTTCATGTAATATGTTGTCGTTCAAAGCTAAGAGATGTCTATTTTGATGTGATCAAGACCCAATTATAAGTCGGATATGTTTTCCTATATTGTTATAGTGTAGTTTGGAAGATCAATTTTGATGAGATTTTTGGGTATAAACTCGAGTTGGAAGTGCATGTCTTTGAAGATTAGATCACGCAAAGCGTACATAGAATTTGTACACCATGCTTGGCTATTTAGCACATTGTGTTTCACCTTTTATTATAGCATAGACCCAATATAATTTATACTGATATCGCATAATCTCTATCACTAATGTGCATAAATGATTTAGGTCTTCGGTTTGTACTAGTTGTGACACGCTTAAAATGAATTTATGATCATACATGAATAGAGTTGTGCAATATTTGTTTCTAGTTCTATTATGACATGAAATAGCAATAAATTAATGTGAGTACACGATTTTCCTACAACCGGTTACACATCATGATGATAATTTATTTAGTCATTCAATTAAAGTTAACGCTTAAACCCTTTGTTGTGCATTTAAATAATTATTGTTCATATAATTTAATAAATAAAATGTTGCTTTAAAATACTAGCATACACTTTTGTAGTTAGCATTTGTTAATAGTTGTAATTTGTTGTGAATAAAATTGTTGGTGTTGTGGATCACATCTTTCTCAAAGGTTCGATCCATAGATAGACTTGTTCGATAATTTGATGAGTGTCTTAGTAAACATATGGTAATATATCCGCTCATGAATTAGAGAGATTATATATAATGATATCATTATATTTACAAGATTATAATCCTTTAACATTTGATCTGTTCTGTTTCTTAATCTAATTGTTGCTTTGAATAAAACTATGTAGTCACATAAATTTGTTGTTGTACTAGTGCGCGGTAATACGTCCTATTTAAAAAGAAAGTCCATTCAAATGACACATGCAAAACTACAAATTAAAAATTGACAATGATAAGTCACCACTCTCAATAAACCAGAGATTCAACCTAGTGGTAAATTGATTGTAGTTCAATTGGTCCTCTTTTTACCAGTTATGATAGTTTTAAAGGTAAAAATTTATACGATTTAGTCATGCCTTATTGATCTTCGGCGTCCACTAATGCATCTTATTTCCTCTTGACTCAATAAGATGCGCTAAGCATGGTTCAAAGCCTATCAAAACGCCTTTCTAACACTTGATTTATGATTTTATTGGTTTCAAAATAGATCTCCTCTTTCTTTACTTACTCAGTTTTTTTTAAAAATCTTGTTTTACGTGGTTTGTGGTAGTCAAATGTTATTTTTATCCTTTTTTTTTAGTTTGAACTGCAATGTACGACCCTATTTTCAGAAGATCGATATTATTTTAATCGGGCTCACCTATATGTTTTCTGATTGGGACCGTACCACCAACCCCTTTAGGAGAAAACTCACAACTGAAAAAATTTAACTCGAGTATTTATGCTTAAAGTGACACTTAAACCCAATTCCCCCCATAAATACATGTCTTGAGTGCCTTATTTTAACTATTTAGGGGCTGTTTGACAGCATCTGAATCAGTTACTTAATGGTTAAGCATTATATTAATGCTGAATGGTTAAAACCTCTTATCTGAATTGGTCAGATATTTATCTTTGAATAGTTAACCGATATACTAGCTCTTAATGGTTCAGACCTCTTAATGGTTCAGCATTTAATTCTTCAACCTCTTATTATTTTAACACTTAATCATTCAAAAATTATCAAACAACCCTTTAGTCTAAGAATCGTTGGTATTTTTATCTACCCTTGCACATACTAGAGTTAAGTACCTAAAACTATTTGCATTAATGTCACGGATTAGAACATTAAAATTAAGATAATAAATGTGATAAATGAAATTAAAGGATCATTTAAATGATTTTAATGAGCTTAAATTTCTTGAAATAGTTAGAGAAATATTAAAAAGCACTGAAATTGGACAGACTTTTTTTACCAAATGGGTGTAAATAAAATGCTTATTTACTAAAATAATGTAGCTGAAAAAATATTTACCAAATTAGTTTTTTTTATCTTTTTTTATTTTTCACTCTTCTTTTCATTAATACTTTACAAAATATTCTTTTAACTATTATTCAACTATTTTATATATTTTTTTTCAAACTTTTAGAAATCTTTTTTTAATAGGATTTGTTTTAGTATTTTAGAATGTTTTTTAAATTTCCAAATGTTTGTTAATAATGACGAGAAGAAATCTAGAGGTATACAAAGCTCAATACCAAAGATAGTCCTAGTCCAAGCTTGTTATGCACAATAACCTTTAGTCGACCCTTTACGATCCTTTATTTCGAAAGTGGTTTTGATTCGTATTTATTAGAACTCCTTAGAGTTGCTTCTCTTCTCATGTGTTGAATCATTATTTATATCTTTGAAATTAAAATTTGTAAAGTGAATACAATCCTAATGTGCATGAATCCGTAAGGACAGGTAAAATATAATTACAATACATCAATCTTTTTGAAAAAACAAGATAAAGAGGCGTGAGTTTGAGAGTCAAAGAATCAATGGGTTCTTTCTAAAACATATTTTATCATTTAAGAAAATGATTCCTCCTTGGAAATACTACTTGTTCTATTCGAGTTCGAATTTTCAATTTTTTGTCTTAACTTTATATTATCCGTACGATATTCTACAATAATATGTAATATCATACTATAAAATACAATTTTAGAATGCACATGAATGCATTTCTATTTCATTTTCATTTAACGTTAGAAATAAATTGGAAAATGTTTCTAAAAAACTTAAAAAAAAAGGTCAAAAATCTTTCTAAAAATTCAAGGAAGTAAATTATCTAATGAGAACAGGAATGAGAAATCAAAAAAGTTTAAAAAAAAACACTACTTTGATAAATATTGTTTCTATATACCATTTTGATAAATAATTTTTTTATTTAAACTCTTTTGATAAAAAACACACAATTGGACATATGACAAGAAAAGTAATTGAAACATTTATAAGTTAGAGGGATATGTTGTTAGAAAACGCAAGGTTGACCATGTTATATATGAACTAGCCAATTTTGGTTATTCTTATCTTAAATAGAAATAATATAAAAAATGAAATTGTACTGAAATAAATTTTTTAAGTGGAAAGTATAATTGTTATTATTTTAATTATATTATTAATACAACTTTAGCCATAACAATATTGTTGTTATTGGCCGAATGCCCCTTAAAATAATCAAATGAAGTGTGCATCATTTTCAAATTTGGTTGCTTCATCAAACAATTAAGTATTAATTTATATTAATATTTTATTTGTACCATCATTGTCTATAATAGAAGTGATTATTTTGCTTTCTACGACGTGCGTTCATGAAGTGACTAGTTAGTTTAATTTTGAGGTCAGAAAGGTATGGTTATGGTCATTAAATAATGAAAAAAGAAAAGAAAGGTGATGTATAAACTAAAAAATATTCGATTCAAAGATTTCAAATTTTCTTGTTTTAACGTGGTTTAGTTTATATATTGTACAAAGCCGATACATACTATTGTACATACATGCTATGACATAACATACTATTGTTGTCACGGGTCTTTACATTTATGTAGTTTGAATAGTTTACAATGAAGTCGTGCATTCCTAATGCGGCTTATTTAATTTCGTGTATGGGAATATAAAAAAAACACATTGAATAAGATATGTAGAGTTATAGTAAAATAAAATATTTAATATAAAAAATCTAAAAAGTATTTGGATTTAATATGTTTAAAAGAAATGACATTTAAGTCATTATGTAAATGCTTCAGATAATTGTGTTTAATAGGTCAAGTTATTGTATCAAATATCAGTTTATTGTGCCATAAAATGTTTCATCATTTGTTGTGCGTATACATCATTTTATTTTATGTTTTAAATCATGTCGTGTTAATTTATTAACGTTTTTTATATATGATATAAACTTGTTATTATCTTACATTGTGTATTACAGTTAGAGATACATAATAATGTTATAAACACGATAAGATATTTTATTATTGTGTTTTACGTTTTATCCTTTTGCGTTATTTTGTTATTGTGTTTAATGTATCAAAGCAATTAGTTGTTAATAGTGTTTGGAAAAAAAACAAAACTAACAAAATACGCAATGAATTACACTAAAACACAATGACGAGCAGATCTCATGAGCTAAAACATGTTAAAAAATTATTATCTTTTATGTAACGATATTGTATTGGTTTTAATATAAAACTATGATATTGGTTAAGTGTTTTTTCACGAATAAAAGATAAATATCTTAATTCAATAAATTCAGAAAATAACAATTGTATTTGATAAAACTTGTCAAAACTATTAAACAACACACATGTTAAACAAATATTGTTAAGCTATATCAACTTAACCTTAATATTATTACAAAAGAGAAAATAAATGTGTGCCTGTTTTATTACATGATGTGTTTTTTTTTTTAGAAAAATTTTATGTTTCAAAATAAGCTTTTAGAAAAATGATAGGTTTTTTGGTTTCGCTCTAGTTACGATATAATCAAGGTCCTGTACTATGACTTCATCATTTCGAAAGCAACACAATATAATGGTCTTTTTCTTATGTTCATCGTGTGTGGGCTATATTCCTGTTTGGGTTGGGGTCCCTGACCATATTTTTAGTTTGAAGTCACGGTTTTAAACCTCTATTTTCTAGTCTCGTTCATCAAATCATAAATGACTTTTAATATTGAAGACCATGTTTATCTTTCTACTCTAATAAAAGAGTAAATGAGGGTGCCACGTGTCAGCACTACATTCATTCTCATTAAACTTTTCCCGCTTCTCTCTTCTATTAAATAACAACATTACTTACTAATAATACTATTTATTTATTTTTATACTATAATTAGTTTTTTAATAAATTAAAAAAGATCTTTTTATTAATGTGATTTCTATAGAAATAGTTTTTCACAAAAAAAAATCAAACTATTTTTACGTAATATTTTAAAATTAGTTTTCCTAAAGTAATTTTTATATAAAAGAAAATAATTAAAATAGGGAGTTATAGTAAGGACATTATTAAAATTAAAATTTTTTAAAATGTTATTTAAAACAAAATGTTTAATTTACCTGTGAAAAAAACAAAAAAAAATTAAAAAATTTCTATTATTGTTTTATTACTTATATTTATTACTCATAAGTAATTACAGTGATATCATGTCTTAGTATATCGTTTATAATTAATAATTTTTATTCTATTTAATATTTTATTTGTTCAAGCCGTATAATACACGGGTTTACTAAAGCTAGTATTGAAATATGAGTGAAATTATATCATCTTACTAGGTCTTATTGAAAAGGATATTAAAAAAAGTCCCTAAACCAATTTCTCTAAAGTGACAATAATCTTTAAACACTATAAGTGGTTGATAGATGGTATCTGCATAACAATGTTAGTAGGGCAACTTAAGTTTTAAAGTCTCATCCTAAGATAAGTTAGACTTGTTGCGTAGTTCTATTGTTTGCATTTTTCTATGGTTATTATAGCTGAAATATATCAAGATATGAAAGCCTCATTAAGACATGAGTAGCATGAACGAGAATTATATATTTTTTGGTAACAAGCTCAGAATATTTTGGTTCTTTACGCTCGCTTTTACGATCTTTTATTTAACTTATTTCAACTTTAGGTTTTCTATTTTCGAGAGTACTTTATATTGAATCTCATATGTGTATGTTACATCATAAGCGAATAAGCGAGGAGATCAGATAATTCATGTTGCTCGCCATTAACGTAGATTTTAAACTTATTTATCTTGTGGTTAAGTAGCAAGTAGGGCTGTAAACGAACCGAATATTCGGCGAACAGTACGTGAACCGTTTGGCGGGAAGTTCGTTTATGTTCGTTCGTTTAATAAATGAACGAACACGAATAAGAAAATTCCATTCGTTTAGTTAAACAAACGAACATAAATAGAGATTGTGTTCGTTCATTTATGTTCATAAACGTTCGATAATGTGTTTGTTCATTTAAAAGTTATATTTGAGATGATTATGTAAAGTGCTTAATTATCTTTGGTGGATATTATATAATGCTTGTGATTTTATTTATAAAATCAATATATGATGGTTTGTATTTGTTTGTTTTAGAAAATTTTTTTATGTTCATTAATGTTCATGAATATTTGTGTGCATTCGCCTGTCTTCGTTTGCGTTCGTTTATGTTCGTAAACAGTTCATGAACAGATACATTTCCTTAATGAATGAACACGAACAAGAAAATCTCATTCGGTAAGTGTTCGTGAACAGTTCATACATAAGTTATTTTATTAATGAACGAAAACGAACAAATGCTTTATATAATGGTATACATAAGTCATTGGTGTTCTTTATTTTCAAGTTCATTTAAGGAGAGAAAAAAAAAAACGAAAAAAAAAAAAGTTGTGTTTTAGAGTTATTTATTTAGTTATTTTTTTGAAGGAAGTGAAATAAAATAAGAAAGTTATGTCCCTGATTTTACTAAGAAGGGGAAGAGAATAGGGGTGTTAAAAAATATATGAATTGGAATCTGAAATATCTGAAAATACGAACCTGAAATATCCGAAATTTCGGATTCGGATAGTAATTTTGAGGATTTCGAATATTTAGATTTCGGACATCCAAATTATCCAAAATATTTTTCTAAAAATATTAAATAATAAATATCAATTAGAAATTCTGGACATTCTCGAATATTTCGGATATTTTTATAAAAACTTCGGGAAATCAAACACTTTTTTAACAACAAATATTATTTATTATAAAAATTACTAAATAATAAGTATACTTTTAGAATTCGGATATCCGAATCCGAAATTTCGGATACGGATTCGGATAGTGAAATCCACTATTCGAAATTTTCGAATATTCGAGATTTGGATATCCCATTTTGAACACCCATAAAAGAGAAGAGAATAAGGAAAGTTGAAGATTTAAAATCAATACTCTCAAACCGGAAAGAAGTGAAGAGACAAAAAATGAAATGAAGAAAAAAAAATTAAATAAAAAAATTATTTATATTCTTATCTTAAGACTATCCCCATCGCGACGCTCGTGGCCGGCCCTTCGCCGACGTGGACCGCGCCAGCCGGAAGGGCGACGATGAGGGAGAAGAGATAGAGGTGGGGGATCCGTGGGAAAGGACGGATGAAAAAAAGATGGTGGTGGGCCTACCATTAAAAAATTATTTCTAAAATATAAATATAATAGTGGGCCTCACTATTATAAAATGATTTTAAATTAAATATTCTTAATTAAAATATTTTAAAATCTTTTAATTAAAATAATAATTTAAGTATAATATTTTAATTAAAATGTATTAATTAAATAAAAATATTTTTAATTTTTAAGTTTTTTAAAATCTTTTTTGTTTTGTTTATAACGACTAATTTTTTTTTCCATAACGACTAGTTTTTTTGTTTTATTTATAACGGTTACTTTTTTGTTTTTTTCATAACGGCTAGTTTTTTTGTTCTATTAATAACGACTGTTTTTTGTTTTATTTTAATTAAGTATTTAACTTGATCATTTGATATTTAATTCCATCATTTATTTAATTAAATATATTTACAATAATATAAATATCCTTATTTAAAGTAAATAAAAAATAAATATGAGGTGGAAAAATAAAGGTGTTTGTGGGAAGGATAGTGTTGCGGGTAAAAAGTGTTTATGAGAAGAATGCGTGGAGGTGAGTGGAAAGCTGATGTGACATGCTGATTAAGACTGTTTGTGAAAATGATGAGGTGTAACGTCGTGAACGGCCTATGTAAACTTAGAAACATACAATCATACATTATGCTATCCTCTGTCTCGTGCATAAAAGATGAGTGCCGCAAGTTCAAAAAAACCTTTTAAAGATCTCTAGATACCTTGGGTTAAGATGAATCTATCTACTTCTACCCACTTCTAGTTACGTAAAACAATTTATTTTTATAAAAAATCTAAATAGAAACACAAGTAAATCAATCAAGCACGTATTTTAACAATAGAATTAAAAATTAAAAATTAAGTGAATAATACAAAATAATTTAATAATAATAAAAACGAGTCATGTCAATTCTCTTAATACAACATTAAAGAAATAATAAACCAAACCAAACCCCACATGAATAATTTTGGTGTTAAACACAGGCGGAGAAAACATTGTTCTAGAGCTTTAATAAAACAGGGACTATATCTGTAGTAACAAGATTCTTCAAGGAGTTATTACAAAATAAAATCTATGATATATAGCAACAGCAGCAGTCACTATTAAGCGGTAGCTATACTCTCACACGTAGTGGTCGGCCCCTGTTCATCTTCCACCAAATCGGTAATCAAATTCAAATGCAAATTTGCAATTAATCTACTTCCAAAATATGATTTGACATGTGATTATGCTCTTAATCTTAAGTTTCTGTTCAAAATGTATGAATTTGTGCATTTCATTAGCGTTGTTGAGCATGAACATGAAATTGCGACGATCTGATGAGTTTTATGGATTTGATGTGAAGTGAGCAATGTGGAAACTGAAGATCGCTGAGGGAGAGAGTCCGTGGCTCCGTACGACGAACGGTCACGTCGGCCGGCAGTTTTGGGAGTTTGATCCGACGCTAGGGTCCGTGGAGGAGCTAGCCGATATCGAGAAAGTCCGACAGACGTTCCATGACAATCGGTTCGAGAAGAAGCATAGTTCAGATCTGCTTATGCGCATTCAGGTACAATTTTAATAACGCCACTGGCACGAAACCCGTGATGCACGGTTACGACGTTTTGTTGTTGACAATTGACATTAGCATCTATTTGTATATGATGTGTTAGGATTTTATAATGTGTTTATGTGATGATTGGAATATGTATGGAATATACTGGACCTTTGTTTTTGGATGTGGATTAGTATAGTAGACTACCTGCAAGTTGTGTTGGTGCCTTTTGTGGTTAACGAGGTTAGATAATAATATTAGTTGTAATGGCCGGTTTAGATGTAATGTGGTAATTAGGTAATTGCAGTTGGGTCTTGAGCTCTAGCAAATAGTGTTTTTAGAGATGGACCAGATACAGATGTATTTACATGCCAACCTTCTATTTGGAGTAATTGGTTGATGAGATTTATGAGTGTGGGGAAGTTATTGGCAGTAAAGTTTCTTTAATCGCCAGATTTGAAAATTAAGGAAGTGAAGTTGATGTTAGAAGTTAAAGAACTTGGGAAACACTAAATGTCTGGTGACATCTCCTTGCTGAATTTTCATGTCAATGGTCCCTAAGCTATGTGTAAAACAAATAACAATAGAAGTCTTATTGCTTAAATGAGACAGAGTTACATGATTGGTGATTCCAACACGCGCCAGATATGATTTAATGATGAAAGAGACCCAGTATCTGTACAAAGTGATGTAGTTGAATTGGATGACCAAGCAATAAATAATACGGCCTACCTCTAATGCCAGGTTGCCAACATTCTGTTCTCTCATTTTCTGCTTTATCTTGGTGTGGACCTATAGCTTGAATATGGCTGGCTGTTTTTTTGCCTTGCACAATTATGGCTTCAACCAACCCCCCCCCCCCCCCCCCCCCCCCCCCCCCCCCCCCTCCCCCCTCCCCCCAAAAAAAAAAAGAAAAGAAAAGAAAAGAAAAGGTGAATTTGCATGTCAAAAGTAAAACTATTTTAATACTGGACTGGCTAGTAACTAGATAACATGGTCTAATGATCACGATGAAGATGATCGACTTTTTTCTTTTTAGTTTAGTAACTATAGGATGATAGTTAGGTTTGTTGGGAACTTGGGATCACAAAAATCTCACACATAAGTTGTTATTTAAGTAATTTACTACAATCAAAAGGCATGTGGCCTAACTGGACCAGTTTGTATTAAAAAGGTGACCTTGCCCAAGTGGTTAAGTGTTCAAGTACCATGGTTGACAAAGTGTAGATTTAGGAGCGGGGTTAGAGGGTGCGTTAATTAGCCATTCTAATGTGTGCATGTGCACCTGTGCGTGCGCGAGTGTGTGATCAGACCCTTTCTCCCGTAAGGTACATAGGCATACTTCATCGACCTAAATTTAACGTATATGAACTCTTCTGTACTTTGCGGATTTTCAGGATAATTCTTATGCTAGTAACTACTTATAAGTGTGTTAATTTATTCTATATGCTGGTTTGGCTAATTGTAGAAGTTCAGAATTTGGATTGTGGTTATGACCTCAATTGGTGATATACCTAGTTTTATTTACTCTTTATGCTTCTATTTTTGCTCATTCTAATGTATCGTTTCGCATTGATGCTACTTCTCACTTTATTTTCAAATATTGTAGTTTGCAAAGGAGAGATCACTCTCTGTTTCCCCACCAAAAGTCAATATAAAAGATGCTGAAGACATCACTGAGGATAAAGTGACGAATGTATTAAGAAGAGCTATTGGTTTCCATTCAACCCTTCAGGCAGATGATGGTCATTGGCCTGGAGACTATGGAGGCCCTATGTTTCTACTGCCTGGTTTGGTTAGTCTCATGTTCTCCTGCATGTTTTTAGCATTTGTATATTGTACTGTAGTTTCAATTTTTAAAGAATATTTCCATATGTGTGAAGTACTACCTTCTCTTAGAGAAGAATGATTAATACAATACTAACAGTACAAGTTAATCTGAATAATCAGGTTATCACTCTATCTATTACTGGGGCACTGAATGCAGTCTTATCTAAAGAGCATAAAAGGGAGATGTGCCGCTACATTTACAATCATCAGGCATGTATAGTTTAGTGTTTTCTTTATTTTGGATATACCTTATGATAAAAGTCATAAAACATATAGCTGTAGTTGCTTCTCCTGTGTGTTTTATAACTTTTATGTTCTGAACAGTCATTGAGACTATAATATAATGTCTTAACCACAGAATAGAGATGGTGGTTGGGGTCTGCATATTGAGGGTCATAGCACCATGTTTGGTAGTGCCTGAACTATGTTACTCTGAGATTGCTTGGTGAAGGCGCCAATGATGGAGAAGGAGCAATGGAGAAAGGGCGGAAATGGATTTTGGACCATGGTGGTGCCACTTACATAACATCCTGGGGAAAGTTCTGGCTTTCAGTATAGCTACTTCTCCTTGATATTGCTTATTATATATTATGTTACCCATTCATTTTCTCATATATGTTGGTAAAAATAGGTACTTGGTGTATTTGAGTGGTCCGGAAATAATCCGTTGCCTCCCGAGATGTGGCTCCTACCGTATTTCCTCCCTGTGCATCCAGGTGAGTGCCTCTTCTTCATCATTATTACGCAAACATATTATAACTTAAGTAAGACCTACTTCTTATATCTTCAATTCAAAAGCTCATATTGGGTTCAACAAGATGAATCTGCCTTATCAAGCCGTGACGACAAGTTTATTCTAGATGTAGCATGCTGATGAAGTTTTGTGGATGCATTTAGTTCAGCATTAATCAATCTGATGCCTATATATTCACTTGGGGGCTTTATACAGCCTGCTCATTATTGCATACATAGAATTTTCTGCCTTTACTTGTCATTGCCATGTGGGAATGGTTCATTAGATGAGATTAGTTCATATCCAGCTGAAGTTTTACTCTTAACATTTCAGGTAGGATGTGTGTCACTGTCGAATGGTCTACCTGCCTATGTCATACTTATATGGGAGGAGGTTTGTTGGACCTATCACATCCACGGTTCTAGCCTTGAGAAAGGAACTTTTTACTGTCCCCTATCATGACATAGATTGGAATGATGCCAGAAACCTCTGTGCAAAGGTTTGTATACTGATACATTTTCCACTTGTGCTCTGACATTTCAAATACATACTCAGGTTCATAAATGCTTTGATATTTTGTTCAATTAGCACTGATACAACCCAGCTCATGAATCGGAAGATCCGGTGGGTATTCAATCATATTTTGACCCATTTAATTTTTAGCGGGAATTGTTTAATTAGAGGGAACAGTTAAGCAATTCAAATTAGTGGACTACAAGTTTACAACTGTCTGTACTAGAAATAGGAGTTTTTGTTCTTGGTTTTAGATTATTGAGAGAGATTATTTGAAGTGTGTTTTTCTTTTGGAGATCTTGGCGATCTCGAATCAGGCCTTTGTAATCGTTTCTTTAGAAATCAAAACTTTGCCGATTTCCGGTATCTATCATTGGTTCCATTGCCTGGAAATAGACATGGTGCAAACCCGAGGCAGCGATGGTAGATGTGTTTCGTCCGATCAAATCGCCGCCCAGTTGACCGCCATTGCCGCCAAACTCGTCGCCATAGAGACACAATGAGGGATGATGTTGCAACGCTTAAGGTCACGATGTTTGGAAAACCGACCAGCAACCAAGTATCACCACCCACACCAACATCATCACGGCTCCGACACCACCGTTACAACATTACACACCCACACCACCAACTCCAACACCCCCAACACCCGTAACAACCCCAATCCAGACACATTCCTCATCGTTTGCACAACCACACGTTAACCAAAATCCCTATCGGAACCGAACCACCAACCACTTTTATTTTTTGCAATTATCAATTGACAACATGAAAGAAAAAGAATTGATTGCTTGAGAGGCAATTGCCAACATAATAGGAGATGGAAATCTAAAATTAGTTGCCAATAGCAAGGAAAACGGTCTTCTAAATTCATGCGAGGCCAACACCCAAGGGGTGCTTTTCAACGGGTTCAGTGAAATGAAGCTAATCCACAAACCACGGATCGAGGGTGCTGTAGGGCGATTCGAGTGGTGGCTACCATCGCAACCACCATCTCTTTATGGAAGGATTGCACTGAATGCCACTGGAAGACATGAGTGGCGACCACCATGGACCACTGATACTTCTCTGAATGCATTTGGACAACTCGAATGGTGCCCACCGTGGGTTTTTGATACAGATCTGACAAGCTTCATCTCGAGTTGAGGACAACTCGTTTCTCCTGGCGGACAGTAGTGATACGAACCCAGCTCATGAATCGGATGATCCAGTGGGTATTCAACCATATTTTGACCCATTTAATGTTTAGCGGGAATTGTTTAATTAGAGGGAATAGTTAAGCAATTCAAATTAGTGGACCAGAAGTCTACAACTGTCTGTACTAAATAGGAGTTTTGTTCTTGGTTTTAGATTATTAAGAGATATTATTTTGAAGTGTGTTTTTCTTTTGGAGATCTTGGCCATCTCGAATCAGGCCTTTGTAATCGTTTCTTTAGAAATCAAAGCTTTGCCGATTTCCGGTATCTATCAAGCACACTTCAAAGATTGAATTTTGTTGTCAATGGCTGACTGTCATGATTAACATATTTATTTTACGTCTGGTTTTAATTTGTTCCCAGTCCATCTCATGATAAGCAAGATTAAATTTGTTTACATCTGGTTTAATTATGTTCTAGACTTTAAGGATGATAAATTCCTTTCACCTGTTTTCATTTGTGCTATAATAAGATAGTTTTTTTTCCTTATTTGCAGGAAGATCTTTACTACCCACATCCACTTGTACAAGACATACTTTGGGCAACTCTTGACAAGTTTGTGGAGCCTTTACTCATGAGATGGCCTGGGAAGAAGCTGAGAGAGAAGGCTCTTTGCACTGCAATGGAACATATTCATTATGAAGATGAAAATACTCGTTATATATGCATAGGGCCAGTAAACAAGGTAAATAGGTTCCATGTTTGTTTGTATTTGTTTGTTTGTTTCTATTAAAACATTTTTATCTATGTACTTGAGATGTATTGGCAACAGAAGCTTATTACAAAATACCACAATCGTATGCATGTATAAGTACATAAGTAAAAGTTTTCATTACAATTTTGAAGGCTATTACTAAAAATAAAAATAAAAACTGCATTATGGTTTTTGTGCATCTTTAAATTAGATGGAAATAGACAAGGGGTCTATACGCTAATTCGCCACTTTATATGTTACTTTCTCTTCCAATATATCATTGTTGGGAAGTGATTGCCAGGTTAAGTTATTCCTGTTGTACCCCTTCCTACACCATGGTTATATTCTAATTCTTCTCTTGAAAATAACTTGTGCTTTCATAAATTCTAATTATAGAAAGGCTTCTCTTTCATCTAAACCTAAATTTCTTTACAAGGTCCTAAATATGCTCTGCTGCTGGGCAGAAGACCCAAACTCAGAAGCTTTCAAGTTGCACCTCCCAAGAATACCTGATTATCTGTGGCTTGCTGAAGATGGCATGAAAATGCAGGTCTGAAGATGTGACACTTTGCCATCCTATGTTATTGAAATATATTTTTATTTTGTTAATGTGAAGGGAACAGAAATATTGACCTCCGGATGACTTATCATCACCATGTCATTATATAACACCTATAACATAGTAAATGGAATTTCATCATATGAGTAATTATGTAATGCAGGGTTACAATGGTAGTCAGTTATGGGATACAGCATTCGCCGTTCAAGCAATTATTTCTACAAACCTCATTGAAGACTTTGGTCCAACACTGAAAAAAGGACACATTTATATAAAGAAGTCACAGGTGAAACTCACTTATTATTAACTTTACACCTTACCTTTAAATTTAGTTATGTCTGCTTCTTTTAACTTGCTTTCTTTTGCTTTAAAGGTGTTAGATAACTGCTATGGTGATCTTGATTATTGGTACCGTCATATTTCAAAAGGTGCTTGGCCATTCTCAACTGCAGACCATGGCTGGCCCATTTCAGATTGTACTGCAGAAGGGCTAAAGGTAAATATTTTTATTTCATATTCAACCTGTCAGGTGTTAATTGTTAACGCACTTTGTTTGCTTTCTATTAGGCTGCACTTTTGCTTGCGAAATTGCCATCAGAACTTGTTGGTGAACCAATGGATGCAAACCGGCTGTATGATGCCGTCAATGTTATTCTATCTTTACAGGTAATTCTGGCTGTAGTAATTATCTTTTCACATTTGTAATCTAGCATAATGCTGTTCCTGGTTTCCTAACTATCATTTCAGAACTCTGATGGTGGTTTTGCAACATATGAATTGACAAGATCCTACAGCTGGCTAGAGGTATGCATGCTATTACTATTACATGTTTGACTTCAATCACATGATCCATTTTCATCTTCCCATACACAGACACATACACGCCTCATTTCCAATGTTCAAATTCTCCCAATCATAGTGTGGCATACAATACAATTTTAATTATTATTAAAGACATAACCTGACATTTTTATTTGTCTATACAACCCCTTTTCAGTTGGTAAATCCTGCCGAAACTTTGGTGACATTGTTATCGACTACCCGTAAGATATCAAGACCTCTTTTGTAATATTTCTTTTTTAATTTTGTGGATCTTTTGTGATTTTTTATCATCTGGGTATGATTTTCAGATATGTGGAGTGTACCTCAGCTGCAATTCAAGCTCTGGTGGCATTTAGGAAATTGTACCCTGACCATAGGAAAGAAGAAATCCAACGCTGCATCAATAATGCTGCTGCTTTCATTGAATCAATCCAAGCCTCAGATGGTTCATGGTTTGTTTTGCACCTTATTATTTAATGAAATGATCCTATACGCCCATAGAAAAAGTATAAGTCTTGCCATATTTGATCAGAACATTTTGCAATACGTTCATTAGGTATGGCTCGTGGGCAGTTTGCTTCACGTATGGCACATGGTTTGGGGTCAAAGGATTAGTGGCTGCGGGAAAGAACTTCTCTAACTGCTCTAGCATTCGCAAGGCTTGTAACTTTTGTTGTCCAAACAACTTGCTTCAGGTGGATGGGGAGAGAGCTACCTCTCTGTCAGAACAAGGTCAAAATTGGAATTTTATTTAATATCATTCTACTTATTCCTTTAGCATTACACTTGCATCAAAGTGCTGATATTTTCTATGCAGGTGTATACCAATCTTGAGGGAAATCGGTCTCATGTGGTAAATACAGGTTGGGCTATGTTAGCTCTCATTGATGCCGAGCAGGTATGCATCCAAAACCAATGCCAGTTAATAGCCTTTAGACGCTTTTCCAATCTTGACAGAGAAATTTTATATTGCTTTAATTTTTTTTGCAGGCCAAAAGAGATCCAAATCCATTGCACTCAGCAGCCCGAGTTTTGATTAATTCTCAGTTGGAAATGGAGATTTCCCACAAGAGGTAATCTCATGTCATTTTGCCTTCGGTCTTGATGCAATATTTAAATGAACAAATAGTGTTTCTGTTCATTACTTTATGAAATTTTGATAAACTTATAGTCTCTATTGTTATTTAATTTTCTTTCAAAATATGCAGGAGATTATGGGGGTGTTTAACAAGAACTGCATGATCACATATGCTGCATACAGAAACATCTTCCCAATTTGGGCATTGGGAGAATACCGTTGTCAAGTACTTCAGGCACAACCTTAAATCTTCTTTTAGGTTAATCATCAATTCATTAAATCTTTCAGAAAAAGCCTTCAGATGCTACGTTTAGTGAAATCTTTGAGCACCAATGTTTGGAGCAAGTGTACTGGTAGTTCCATAAAGGTGAAATATTTCTGTATCAGATAATGGTTTTATATCATTGCTGTCTTGTTTTTGTTGGGTTCTTTTATGGATTTTAGAAGTATGTAAATTATATAGCAATCAATATGCGTGTGTTTATAGAGAGATGGATCTTTGTATTATGGTAAAGAATGCGAATGCATGAGCTAGCACATATACTAGTCAATTCCAAGTTGTCCAGATGCACTACTGAATTTCTGCCCCTTGTGACCATTCTGTCAAGGTTTGATCTTCAAGCTTAAAAGAGGTAATTTTTGAGGACAAAGACCTAACCTACACACCCAAACATAAATCTATATAGACGGGACTTGAAAGTTGAACCCCATGTGTAATGTTTAGGCGTCAATCCATTTTAGATTTGTATATCACACATGAAAAATGACAGTCAGATATCATAACACAAATTCTGGACAAGTTGTGAGGCATCTATCTAGGCTTTATGCACAAAACATTAAAATTCATTGGAGTTGTACACCTATCTAGGCTTTATGCTCAAAACATTATAATTCATTTATAATTCTCACAGCTCTTCATTTAAAATTAGTTTATATGTTTAATGACAATTTAAATATTTAAAATAAGTCTTCCATCAGACGAACATAAAAATATGTAAAATATAAAATTATTCCCATTTGGCATGTAAATAATGATCAACAAGACAAATAACAATGTCAAAAGGGGGGGAAAATTAATGCTCCATCAATAAGTGTGTATGTGGTAAAAGTGTATAACCATTTTTTAAAGCAATGGTTATAACTTATAATTTATACTCACCTGCATCTTGTACCTTACAAGTTCTAGGCTCCATCTATATTTGTGTTGTCTCACCTGTAAAATATGTACACTAAATTTACAAGAAATTTGGTAAAAAAGATTTAAATTGAAATCAGAGAGCCTTCTGGTCTAGTCTTTCATTCCAATTCAGGCATCGAATCAAGCTGCGAAACCAATCGCCTGTTTGGTCAAACTTGTTGACTGTTGGGAGTGGATGCTGGCTCATGCTTATACGCACCGAATCTCCTCTTGAAAGCTGTTGCCTTCTCTTTCCATCAAATGATACCCAAGCATTACTTCGTGCATCTTCTGGTATCTGCCATCAAAACAAATACTGTTCAATTGTCTTGTAATTTTTACAGAAATAATTTGATCAACAACGAATAAGTCCCACAGAATCTGTATGAATCATAAGATGTTAATGACAGGGAACATTTTAACTCTTTTCTGAGTGACTTTATTCAGTACTATAAGCAGAACATTTGTAATCAGGTCAAATCACCTTTAATTCAAGACGTGCAGAATCAGGAAGTATAACAGGTCTGAACGAGAGCGAATGTGGACAAATCGGGGTAAAAAGCATGCATGGAACATTTGGATGTACCTGCATTCATAATATCCCTAAATATATATGTCTCCTGCAAACCTACCATAATACTGTTTTATTTTTATTTGTTTTAGCATACCATTGAACCTCCTGCGGCTGTAGAGTAAGCAGTACTTCCTGTTGGTGTTGCTACTATGACTCCATCTCCTTGCACCTATATGATAAAATAATTTTAGGTCAAATGATAGGAGAGTTTATGAAAAGGAAAGATGAAATAAATAGCGCACATTTTGACTTCATATCTAATATTCTAATTTGGTCAATAGTGTTGGTGCCATGTCAGCATTTTTACAGGTAAATGAATGTTGATTACTAGAAATGGTAATAACATGGAAGGATGTTAGTTCGTCCAAGAAAAAAAATTAAACTGCCATAAATGATAAATGTTGCTATTTTGTGCACTTTTCCCTTGTTAACACTATCCAACTTTTGTAAACAATGGTATACACATTCAACTTTCAGAATAATGTTACAAAAAGAATCATCCCACTTTTGGAAAGTATTATGAAAATCATTCAACTCTGTCAGCATGTCACAAGTTTTTTTGTCAAATTAGCCCATATTAGAGAAAAAATGAAGATAAAGCATGCAGCTATTTATTGTAATATACCCTTAACAAGTACAAAACCATCATCCACTGGTTTACCTAGCAATGTGTTGCATTGGTTTACATTGTACCGCTAACAGGTCGAGTTAAACATGTCAAAGTGACCTAAGGTGTACATAAATCCTTGCAACCAACCATGTAAATTGTTCTTTTCTGGAACAAATAGATTAAGTATTTTCTAGGTATACAAAATCATTTTTATACATCAAATTATTCAAAAAATTCAAGAAAAAAAAACAAATGTTAACAGGTCAACCCAAACCATGTTAATATATGCCAAAATTACCTGTTTAGACCCAAATTCCCCCTGCCAGCACCAAAACAAATGTTAACAGGTCAACCCAAACCATGTTGATATATGCCAAAATTACCTGTTTAGACCCAAATTCCCCCTGCCAGCACCCCGCCTGACAATCCCATCTAGCCACCTCTAGGTAAACTTAAGCATAGAGGCAAGATGTTGATATTTGCACCTTATTTCATATAATGTTAGGTGCCGATATTACATCTTAAAAACAAACATAAACAAAAAGGTCACCATCAACCACCTTAGTAATAAGACGGTCATGTTCATAGCACTCAATTTGGAAAGATATGGGTTAGAACCCCGGTCCACCACAACTTCATTCAGAACATCAAAAACTTTCCAGGCATGGCTTTCCCATTTCTGAATATCTCACAACGAAGACGCATTCTAAGAGTTATATAAACACCTTCCAATGTGTTGTGTTTCCATGGATGACGCGTTTCAAATCCTGCTTATAGTCTTCAAACTGTAGCACGGAAATTTAATGACGAATAATTTTATTTAAAATATGGTATATAATCTACACATGACTACAATAAGTTGGGTAAGATGCTTACAGCATGTGAAGTGAGAAAACCAAGAGAACCAAGATTGAATGATACCACAGGGGGAACAGCACCTCTAAACAAGTTTGATGCGTGCAGAATAACTCCGTCTCCCCCCAAACAGGCAAAAGATCTACCCTCTCATGAAGATCACTATATGAAGGTGACAAGTGGCAAGTTAGGTATCGGGTTCGACTAAAAATGGGTTAACTTAAATAGGGTCAAGTCAGGTTGGGTTGACCAGGATTGTTTTTTTTTTTTGAAAAAAAAAAAACTTGAATATGATTACACATTACATTTTATAATAAGAATAATCTAATTTATTGAATAAAAGATTTAGGAGGTTTATGCATTAGATATACACAATGAGCGATTTCTACTTGATTTTCCCTTAGCTTACCTATGTAGATTTTACATGTTTGACTT